>CANTUT010001738.1:0-97500 GCA_947687605.1 Reutealis trisperma | reverse complement strand
TCATTGAGAATTATAAATACCACCTAATATACGTTAAAACCCTAATGCTCAAATTTTTCTCTCCTCAAATCCTTTCAAAAATTTTCAACACCTCATCATTTCTTTAATCAAATTCAGTCAATATCACTTAAATCCCTCCTTAAACTCAAAGTTAAACCTCTCATATCACTTAAAATGGCTAGAACTAAGATGAATACTTAAAAAGGAAAAAAGACAAAGGGAATGCAACTGTGGTAGATGAAGAAAAAGACGTTCACCACTACTTCAAGGGTAAAGAAAAGGGTTCTCAAGACTTCTTTAAATTGGCAAGTGGTCGTCCTTTCTCTTTTTCCTCCTTAGAGAAATTGGGTCCTAAAAATGATGGGAAATGATATTGTATTACTTTCTTTGGTTCTATGAAGTTTGCCAAAATAGATAGGGATATTTATTTGAATCTTGTATATGAATTCTTCACTACTTTGATATGTAAGATAAATAGGAACATGAAAATTTACACTTATAAAACCAAAAAGGTTTTTAACTGCTCAATTTGTGGAGATTTTTGCCCTTAGAAATAAGTGTGAAACAAATATTCCTGAAAAGTCGAACGCCTCACTTATTTGGGAAGAATTAATTGGTAAGAAGGTGTTTGATTCCAAGCTTTATAAAGCTACTCATCTCAATAATGTGGATCTTAGGTATTTCATCGATATCTTTTTCTTTCTACTCAATTTAGGGTTTTTGGTTAGTCCAAATTTTACCCTTTTTTCTAATATATCAATTTCTCCTTTTAATGTGCCAATTTTCCTTTATTTAAGGCTTAAAAACTATTTTTTAACTTGCCCTTTTTTTTTAATATGCCATTTCTTTTTTTTTTTTTTATTTTGGTATTGTTTTTAATTTAACTAAATCTAGTTAGATCTATTGCATAGAAAAACCACTATCCATTTTTTTTTTCATTTTTTTCCTTTTTATATGATGTTATTTTGATTTTCCATTTCTTTTTTTTTTCTATATATGCTTTTCTCCAAAAAGAACCATTATCCATTTTTTAACTTCTTGAAGCATCCTACCATTAATGAACCTATTTTCATCTCATAAAATGAACCAAGTTCTAGCTCAACTTATTTACAATGCAAACAAGCTTGTGACAAGCTGAGCTTTAGTTGAGCTCTAATATATTACAAATGAATGGAGCTTGAACTACTAAAAGCTCATATCGACTCTGCTTACTTACATTCCTAGTTATTAAATACTTTATTACTAACTACAATTACCAACAACTAACCACTAACCACTAACTGCCAACCATTAATAGATAATCGCAAACACTAAATTGAACAAACCTAAGTAATTTTGTTGTTTTGGGAAAAGTGAATTAGTTGATACACAAGAAATGAAGAATAAATTAAATGAAACTATTGCTAAAGATGAAGTTGAGGATGATACAATAGCTTTAGCAAGAGGGGAGCCAACTTGCCTTATTTGGAGAAACCAAGAGTCTATTGCAATTTTTTTTTATTTTAGTTAGTTTTTATCTAATATAATTTTGGGTTCAAAAATAAATAAAAAATAAGTGGATTCATATTTATAATATGAATTTTGTATATTTATTGGCCTACATAACTTTGAGTTTAATTTATCTAATATGATTCTGAGTTCAAAACTGAATAAAAAATAATGGAATATGAGTTTTATATATTTATTTGACAACATAACTTTGAGTTAAAAAATATATGGAGGGGTCACATATAGAAAATATTAATTTTCATAATCCAAAATGCATTAGATTTAATGAACTAGTATTGTACTTGGCGAGTGTGAGGCCTCGTCCGAGCACCGACCTGGTCCGCTAGGGAAAACTGGAATGCTCATTCGGGTTTAGACTCACGATGGAACTCTCAAGTTCGGATTTGGTTGACTTTGAAAATGATTTTTAGGAATCGCCACTTTAATTTTATTTAGTTGGGGAAAGTATTAAGGAAAACACCCAAATTGACTCCAATTTATTAGTTTTTAAATTAATTTGCCCAAGGATAAAAATCACTAGCCTTCGAACCATGTTGAGTTCAGGGACTAGGTTTTTAGTTTTAAATAATCTAAATTTGGCTTTTAAGTTTAATTTGACTTGAAAATTAATTTCATGAATGATATTAATAATTACAAATAAAATGCATGAATATGACATGAGTGCAAGGTGAAAATTAAAATAAAATATCCACAAATTAAAAAGGGAAAAAAAAGAGATTGATAGAGATTTGGATTTGAGGTTTGGATTTAGATTCCAAACGTACCTACGTACCCCATTGAATGGGGGATCGAAACCCACATAGTTCGTTCCACGGTTAAGTGGAGGGGTTTAAGAGTTGATCAGATTGATTTTGGTTTGGGTATATTGAAAGTGAGGAAAAAGGTTGATATATTGACTTTTGATGGGCGAAGGGTTTTACGGGACCGAAGTTCCATTTTATCAAGACGGGGTGATTAGATGGATTGAAAGATTAATTAATTAATTAATTAAAATGATTAATTAATTAATATGATGGAAAGGATGGATGGATTAATTAATTAAAAATATTAATTAATTAATTTGGATGAAAAAGTGGATTAAGAAAAAGGATTAATTTGATTTCGGAAAAAAGTGATTAATTAATTAAAAGGATTAATTAATTAATTTGGATGAAATGTGGATTAAGAAAAAATGATTAATTTGATTTTGGACAAAGGAATTATTTTTGAAAAAAGAGTGATTAATTAATTAATTAAAAAGATTAATTAATTAATTAATTTAGTGATTAATTAAAAAAGAGTTTTAGTTAATTAAAAAGATTAATTAACTTGGTTAGGGTGAGTTAATTAATTAATTAAAAAGATTAATTAATTAATTAGAGAGTGATTGGAGAGAGAAAAAAAGAGGAATTTGAGAATAGCAATCTACTAAAATTCAAGAGGTGTGTTGGAATGAGAAGTGAAGGGGGGTATTTATAGAAAAAGTGAGTGAAAATAATTTAGGTAATGAAAATGTGAAAAGACCATGAGGGGTAGAGCTAAAAATGGCTGAAAATTAGACTGAAAGAGGTAAAATGGTCATTTTCTGCGTAGGTGAGGCCCACAGGGACCAGAGCTCGCAAAGCCTGGTGTGGCGCCGCACCAGGCCTATGCGGCGCTGCATCAAACATTTGTAGCGCTCCGCATAAAGGGCATGCAACGCCGCACAGCTCTGACGCGACACCGCACGCCACATGGCACTAGCATAGTTTTCGAGGTTTTTTTTTTTTTTTTTTAAGAGATTGGTTGTTGATATGGAGTTTGGAAAATTTGAATGTCTAGTGGCAATGTAAATGAAATCTAAAAAAATTTCTTTCAGAGGCGCTACCCCCGAACTCCTGCCTACTAACTTGTTAGCAGGACCACCATAATAGATCCACGCAATGAGTTAAATTCAGC
Source organism: Reutealis trisperma (assembly GCA_947687605.1). Classification (NCBI taxonomy): domain Eukaryota; kingdom Viridiplantae; phylum Streptophyta; class Magnoliopsida; order Malpighiales; family Euphorbiaceae; genus Reutealis; species Reutealis trisperma. Next base: position 94,074 of record CANTUT010001738.1, on the reverse strand, counting down.
AAGTGCCAAAGCTATGGTTAGATGCTAAGAATGTAAAATTAAGGGTTCACAGCGAGCCATGACCCCTTTGTCCTCGTTGTAGTTTCATCTCGGAGCTTTAGAATATGTTGTGCACAAACAAGCATCAATAACACTTCATATATTTTCATAACAATTCAAGAATTCAACATTAACGGCCCATTTAAAACAAATGAATCATAAATATGAAATTCATTTATAAATGAATTCTTATGTTTGAAAAAAAACAACTTAAAATATAAAATTCAATTGAATTTCATATTTTTATATTTGGAGCAAATCTAAAAATCAGTTATTTTTATTCTTATTTCGTAAAATACCTTCAACATAATAAATATAATTAAAAAATAAAACAACTAAAAATAAATTATATATATACAATTAATATTTAATTTGTAAAATATAATAAAAATTAGTTGGTAAAAAAAGAAAAACATTAGAGAGAGAGTAGTAAAAGGAGAGAGAGAGAGAGAGAAAGTGTAGTAAAGAAAAATGAGAGGTAGAAAAAGAGAAGAGGAGAGAGAGAGCATGAGAAAAAGGGTAAAATACTTTTTGGTCCATGAGGTTTGACCTAATTAATTTCTATTTTGAGAAATTAACTAAATGGTCCCTCATATTTCATTTTATCAAACAAAATGGTTCTTTCGTCAATTTTACCATTAAAAATCTATAAAAAAAAAAAAAAAAAAAAAAAAAAAAAAAAAAACTAAAATGCCCATCATTTATATCTAAATTTTCCATCTCTACATACTCCTTTCAATTTCCTCTCTTTTTATTAATTTTTATTTTTATTTTCTCTTCCTCTATGAAATCTCTAGAATAAGAAGTAAGAGAGAGAGGGAATAATTTGAACAAGATGTCATTCAAGTATGCTTGGATGCTCAACAAGCTTAAGGGTGAGTGTAAGTGTGTATTACCATTAATATTGACTTGTGAAAATTCAAGACCACCAAGTACTATTACATTGTCATTGATGTTCCTAGACATCGTGACTTTATTAAGAACATAATTACCAGTACCTTCTAGTATGATATGTTATCCTTATTATTGATTCTACCACTAGTGGCTTTGAAGTTGGTATTTCTAAGGATGGGTAGACTTGTGAGCATGCTCTCCTTGCTTTCATCCTTGGTGTTAAACAAATGATTTGCTGTTGCAACAAGGTAAAAATCATATTTTTGTGTGATATATTGCGCATTGGTTATTGTTGTTGATTGTGGCTGATATTCTGATGAAGACACCTTGTAAGGCAAATGCAAAGTTTAGGTTTGGTTTGCTATTCATTGTTTGATGTCTACAACTAGTATTCCTTCACTTTATCTAAATTTTTTTTTTTTAATTTGGGAGAGACAGCTTATCCTTTAATGGCTCTGGGCATTGGTATGGAAGTTCCATAAAATGAACTTTTGAAGGTTCAAGTCTCTCTCTCTCTCTCTTTGATGGTGATGGTAGGTAGAAGACGGTGATAGTAAGTAGAGGAGGTATTTTGATATTTAAAATTATATTTTTTTAATTTTTTAACTGAAAAATGTAAAAAAAAAAATAGACAAAAGGACCATTTTGTTTTATAGAATGAAACATGAGGGACCATTTAGTTAGTTTCTCAAAATGGACAAACTATTTCGTTAATTAGGTGAAATCTTATAAACTAAATAGTATTCATCCAAAGAAAAAAGGAAAGAGTATTTTTGCCCATAATGATTGTTTTGTTAGTTTTGTCTAATTTATTTGAAAATTCCACATATTTTAATAGAATTTGGTTTAGTTATGTTCATTATATAGAACTAAAAATTTTCTGGAATTTATTTATTTCAAACAGGCTGTAAAACTTCTAGATGTAATAAGTAAATTAGAGATGAAATCCAACTAGATTAAAATTTTAAGAATAGAGCTATATTTTAAGAAAATATTATAATCAATTATATTTATAATGTCAACAAATTATTAATTTATGATATGAATGAGATTATATAATTATGTAAGGTATTCTTTTAAAAAAAATATCTTATAGTTTATTAAAATTATTGGCTTAAGTTGGGACTGTAAAAATTATTATACAATAGTGGTTATAGATTTTTGATCTATTTGTTTCGCGGAAAATATTTTCCTGAAAAGTATTTTTTGTATTTTCTAACGTTTAGAACATATCAAAAAATTAGTTAATAGAAAATATTTTCATGTTCAATGGAAAAGTCATTTTTAAGAAAAATGATTTTCCCTTTTTAAAACAAAAAGTCATTTCTTGGATTTTCATAAACTCATTATAATAAAGGGTAAATTACTATTTAATCTCTAAGTTTTGGTGAAATTGATGTTAAGGTCCTTGTATTTTGAAAAATCCTTATATTTTGATTTCGTCAAATCTTTTGGTCCTGCCCTTTATTTTTACAATTGAATTTAATGAAAAAACTAAAATACGCTTTATTTTCTCCCAAATCTTTCTTTTCCACTGTCAGCATCCAATATTCACTACCGGCAATTATTAATGACCACTGTCGACCTCTGGCAATCTGGCAACCACCAATAATCATCACTAGTCACTTGCAATCACTAAATTTATTATTTTCATATATTTTTTTCATATTTAATGATAAAATTTTAAAAATATAAAATTTTTATAAATTTAAATATTTTTATAGTCTTACGAATTAAAATTTTTAATATTATAATTAAATAATATAAAATTAACTCTTTATTTTTTCAAAAAATATTTTACACGAAACAAACTAGGATTAGCATGCAATTTTATTCGGCAACCCTAAATTCCGTGTATATGTATTTGAAAGTTGAAAACAAATTTGCCATTTATCCAAAAAGTTATTTGACTGGTTGACTGCGCATCTACTCTAACGCAGTAACACTCTAGGGCACGCTTTCTTCGTTCTCTCAGTTTTGGCGTTCCTTTGAGGCTAAGCGAACCCAACAAAAATTGAAGGTAAGCCTATTCGATCCCTTCTTATTCTTAATAATGGTAATAATTCCTTCTCCTTCCAAATTTTAATCTGATCTGATAATCGGTTCGTATATATTAATTTCGCTTTTATATCTCATAGCGATTAAATTCATTTATTCAATCAGATCTATGTATCAACAATGGAGGTGATACTTTCTTTTTTTACTTTTTATAGTGTGTTTCTAATATGTTTGCTTTCTTGAATTTTCTTTATATGTTTTCTTTCTTGATTTCTATTTCTTTCTTTGATTTCTTGATTTCTATCTTATTGATTTTCTTAATTTTCTTGATTTCTCTTTTAATTTTTTTTAACTTATAAATTCTAAAATTCATATATATATATATATATATATATATATATATATATATATATATATATATATATAGAAGTTGCAGTTTAGGATATGTCAGAAGAAGTAGAATACCGATGTTTTATTGGAGGTCTTTCCTGGTCTACATCTGATAGAGGTCTCAAAGATGCATTTGAAAAGTTTGGTCATCTTCTTGAGGCCAAGGTAATCAATTCTCATATCAATCAATTTTGTTTTTTTTTGGGTTATATTGATCGACTCTCTTTCCTTGTTGCTTGTTTAGGTTTCTGTTTTATTTGTTGCATATTTTATTTACAGTTGTTTGTGAGAAAGAGAAAGAGTTCCCCATTTTCTTATTGCTCCTACTCTCTCTTTTTTGTTACTGGAATCTGGAATTCTGGAGTCAGTTTCTGCTCCAACAATGGGGAGAGAAAATATGCCCAAAATGATATATTTCTTAGTTACAAATTTAGCGGCTCTAGATCTTTCTGAAGGTGTAATCCTAAATCGAGTGGACATGGATCCTTTTAGCCTACATCAACTAGTTTGAGAATAAGGCTTAATTGAGTTGAGTTACGTTACAAAGTTAAGTGGCAATAATTTTCCCTGTCTCTAAGAGCTTGTCGATACCATAAGCAAAGAGGTAATGTCCTAATGAACATGTTAAAGATGAAATGGAGTGGTGTAAGTTTACTGTTATTAATGAGGTGTTAACAGCTCTTATTTGATTTAGGTAGTTGTTGACAAGTTCTCTGGACGATCTCGTGGATTTGGGTTTGTCACTTTTGATGAGAAGAAAGCTATGGAAGATGCTATTGAAGCAATGAATGGAATGGACTTAGATGGGCGAACTATTACTGTTGATAAAGCACAGCCTCACCAAGGTTCAGGCAGAGATCATGATGTTGATCGCAGCCGTGACCGTGGGCGTGATCGTGATCAGAACCGTGATCATGGAGGTAGACGTCCGTCTGGTGGTGGAGGTGGAGAGTGCTTTAAGTGTGGTAAGCCTGGGCACTTTGCTAGGGAATGTCCAAGTGAAGGGGCAAGAAGTGGCCGATATGGGGGCAGAGATGAGAGATACAGTGCTGGCAGTGGTGGGGGTGTGGGTCGTTATGGTCCTGATCGAAATGGAGATCGATTTGGTGGGCGTAACAGGGATGCTGGCAGTCGGGGAGGTTCAGGAACTGATCGATATAATCGTGACCGCTCTGGACCATATGAACGCCGTGGTTCAGGAGGTTTCCGTTCTGGGTAGAAGTACTTCTTATTGTAGTATGCTGCTTACTACTTCCTCTACATGTTCTGGTTAGTTAGCAGAATATGTTTGTGTCCTCTTGCAGCTGGGGAAGTGGAAACATTGGTGCTACTGTCTGTGAATTGTTGAAGGTTTTTGTTTTAATTTTTTCAAATTTCATTAGGGACGTGTTATATTCATTGTTGTCTTGCTGGATCAATCAGTTTTATCTGGTGCTAATCTCGGCACGAATAGTAAACTGTTTTTCTCCCTAAGATGCTGACTTCCATGTTTTGGTCTGATAGATCTTATGCTTGCTTGACATGCACATTCGAGTTGGGTCTTTTTCTCTTCGAATGCCATTACTGCTGCTGGGTTTCTTGTGACTTTTATGCATAGGCAGCTTTGAAACCATTATCACCACCTTGCATAGGCAATTACAATTATGAGAGGTTGTCTGCTGTTGTGGATGGGCATTTGGAGAACTAATGGTGAGTGTTCTACCATTGGGAGTATGCCTTTCTTACTGAGGAACAGAAGCTGTTTGATACATAAATGACCATTTGGGTTAACCTGTTTTCAGTGTCTTGTTATATTGGATGTCAACGGGTAATTCTTTTTTCCTTGTACTGGCTGCACGCTAGTTGTTAATTTATGGTTTGTGCCCTATTAATATTATTAAACTTTTGGCAGGATGCGTGGCTATTTTTGGCCTTTTTGGATGCATGATTGGGTTACTTTGTTGCTAATTGGACATCATTTTTAAACTTTAAAATAGTGAGTGTCTTTTGGACTGCTACAGCTATCTACAATTTTTCTGAATATAGGCCCCCCTCATGTTCTACATGGCATTGTGGATGGAAGAGATGGAAGAGTTCCATTCTTCATAACACTTGTAGGGTTGTTTGGAAGCTCTTACGAGTTCTGCAACTGCTGTCTGTTTGTCCTATGGTGTTCCATATCGCTTGAATTGAGGATTCTTGTTATTGCATTGTTTCTGTACCTGCATGCAATGTCTTAGCTTTGTTTGCTGGGGTCCAGATGCATGTTTATGGTCTTTTCAGGATGGATTTGGTTCCACTATCAATTCGTTTTTGCTCTAATATCAGGAATGTCCTTAGATTTTCTGATGAAGGCAGACGTCCATCTTGGCTTTGTTTGCTGGGTCCAGACAAATGGTCATGGTATTATACTGAGGTTTGATTGTGGTTCCCGTGTAAAAATTCCCGTTTGCTCTATGATCAGGAATATCCTTAGATTCTCTGTTGGAGAATATTGCTTGATTTTCCTGTCCTGTGTAACACAATCCAAATAAAATCATTCTTTTGATGTGCACGAATGAGTATGTTCAGGTGATAGGCAGAACATAGCCAGCTGTTAGAATTCGTTGTGCTTATGCTCTGTTCACACTGCTTTGTATGTATGTTTACATTTACGTGCCAGTTATACACTTTTCGTCGATTGGTAGCTTAGTAGCTTGCTGAATGATTGTTCTGCTCGTTGAGTTTAAAGATGAGGAAGAGGTCTTTACGGAAGTTTCATGGAAGCTATTGGAATTCAGTTCATTATTTAACTGTTTAAAGCAAATGAATGTTGAAATTATAATTTGTTTTATGCCTAAACGAAATTCATAAAATAATTAATTTGTAGATCAAAAAATGAATTTCCATATTTGATGTCTTAAATATAAAATTATTTTTAAATTAAATGAATTTTGCAGCTACAAGAAATCATGAATTCAATTTTTCTACTTTTTCAATTGTCATTTGTGGTAGTTTTATTTTCTATTAATTTTTACATAAATTGTATGAGATTTTGAATTAAAACTCTTCAGTTAAATTTGTAAATATTATATATATGAAAAATCTGTTTTCATAAAATGTAAAACTAATTAATCTTAATGACGCAAAATCCACCGAAGCCTCTCTGATTCATCAACTCGATATTTCACCCAGTTGATTCACCGAAAACCCGAAATACAACGCAATGTGATCCAATCCGATTGGCGGTTAAAATCATAATCCCGTGTCTCGTCTATGTAATAAAAGCTGTATCACTGAGCGACTCACTCGAATCCCATATTTTATTCCATCAAATGCTAGTAGCTTTGGCCACGGAACGAAGAGCCACAGATTCATCATTTTGGGAAAATCCTGTCCTACAACATTCCAGTTTGGTCATCATGTTGCCATTAAGCATTAACCAAACAAAAACTCTCACCGTGGAACTTCAATTTTCCAAACACAATGCCAAAGAGCCTTTTTGTTGTGGAAGACAATGCAGAAAATATTTAGTCATCACCAAAGAAGAACAATAAAAAACTACCATTTTGTAACTAATCAAAGAGACCAAATACAACATAATGTCCAATATTTCACTATTACTGTGATCTTTACAGGATGTATAGAGAGAGATAACTGCTACCTGCTAAACCATCACAAATCAATCTTCCTGCAATAGTTGCCAAAAAAAGAAAAAAGACAATGTGTTCCGCAAATTTATACATTTGATGCTCGTTTTCAACTAGTAGAATCTTTTGTCCCACCTAAGACTTCAAGGCTCTCATTGCGACACCCCATTATCCTACGGAATACCTCTCTAACTTGTTGTTCAAGTGGATCTAAACCTTTCTTAAAAGCTTCACAAACCAGTGCCAGCTCTCCTATTCCATGCTCTATTTCATTTTTATGTTCCACTGTCATTGGGAACTCAGGAAGATCGACCAAGTCTGTCAGGTGACGAGCACACTTCTCAATTTGATAAATTTCCTTGAGCAACCCATTGGAGTTTCGGCGATCTCTCTTCTTGGATTCCTCCACAATCCTTTCATGAAGTAAGAGAAGTGGAATACCCCATGACAAATGGCGGGGGAAAGATAAATGAATATTGAGTCCCCTATCTTGGCAAGGAATCGCAGCAACAAGAGTCCATAAAACAAACAAGAGTATAGAACTCACTGTAAAAATTGTAAGTGCGAGCCCATTTGTAGCTACAATCTCATTTACACGAGGAAGGACCAAATTGTTTGCAATTGACTGAAGTTGTTTAGCAGCAGACCAAGATCGAGAAACACTCCATGAGAGTGAACGAGAATGCCTAATTGCTTGCTGATGGCGATCCTTACTTGCATTATGCCGCCCAAAAGATCGGTTTCTGTGAGACAACACTGAGTCAGTATCCTTCTCTTCAAGCATTGCAAGTGCCAAATCCATTAATGCCTTTCTTGCACGACGTAATTGACCTTGGCCGACAATCCTCTGGCTAGAATCCAAGGCAATCAAAACAATCTCCAAATGCTTTTGCCACAAACGAATTTTCTCAATCCCATCACGAGTTGCATTACAAATATCTAGCGCCTTCAGACTCCTTTCAAAATATTCATCAACCAGATGATCCGAAGGTGGTCTTGAGATTTGGGCTTTATTCTTCAACAAGATTACCCTGAATTGCTCTTGGCAGTATATAACGGCATCCAAAAGCTTCATTATCCACTCAATAGAGAGCAATTCATCATCGTTAACTCCTGACAGCTCATGAAACCGCTCTGCAACCTGCTTTTGAAATGATTCAAGTTCTAAATCACAGAAACTGGATTCATGGATAGCCTCCATAGATTGAACATGTTCGCGCCTAGGACTAAAAATTGAGCGACCGAACGATCGAAAGGGAGATGCTGAGCGAAGGGGTGATGGTGACGGTGATGGTAACGAGGAATCATGACCATCGGTTGAGGGCATCGTCTCAAGAAACAAATGATCTCCCAAGAATGCTTCAGGCGAGACAGTTCCGAAAATTAACAACGACGCATCTAGATAAATGCACAAAAAATACTTAATAGTTCAACTGGGTGCATCAATCCTAGTCCTAAGTCTATCAAGGTTCAATGCTCAAAACTCAAAAACATTTCTATGACTAAATCAAGAACGCACCAAAAGAAAGTCCACCTCACGAAATCCTTCAAAATATTAACAACATAGCCAAAATCAAAGCAAAACAGGCAACTCGCAAAAATCTTACCAGTCCAAATTCCTAAAACAATGAATCTTCAAATCCCATCTATATTTTGAGTAGATTCATCTTCGAGAGCCCCAAAACTCATGCCCAGATCCATAAAAAAAATTTCTCAAAAAAGAAACTGAAAATAATTATGTCTATAAGAGAAAGGAATGCAAAGAAATTCAATAATAATAATAATAAATCCCAAGAAAATTTTTGACAATCAAAGAAACACAAATAGAGGCATACAAAGACTTTCCTAAAGAGATAAAAGAGAGGCCTGATCCTAAAACGGTGGATCCTGAAACCCTAGCGAAAGACCTGAGCCTTTCGCTTTGGTAGACCAACAAAATTCTTTACCTAAATTAACCTCCTAAAAAAAAAAATTACAACAGCGAGGTTAATCCATTAAAAATTACTAACATTTGACGAAATATGCACTCTCTCTTAGCTCGGCTTCCAACCGACCTGAATTTATCCCCAAAAAAAAAAATTTTACGTTGTTGTATATTTTTTTTTAATTGAAATTAATATTGAGCGTGCTAAAAATTCTTGAAATATCATCTATACTTGATTTTTCAAATGACTATGAAAAGATAATAGTTTCTTAAAGTTCTTGGATCAATTAATATGTAGCTTAACTAATTGTCACAAAAAAAAGGAAACTTTTTAATTTGTATTAATATAAACTAACTTGAATATATTAAATATAATGATTTTTACAATATACATTATAGAGATTATAAAAATAAATAAAAGTCATAGAGACTTAGACAATTTGATATAAACTAAAAGTAAAAGTGAAGTTTGAAAAATTGATTGACTTATAGTTTGAATGTTTGTTGAAATTATTGTTCTTTGTCCCTTCTATTGTAGAGATTCCTTTTATTATAGTGCTTGGCATGTAGTTGATCTTCCAATATTTGATTTTCATATTTCTATTAAGACATATTCCCTTTTTTTTTTTTTTTTTACCTCAAACTACACTTAGCCCTCATGCACCATGCTAATGGGATATTTTTTATTCTAAATCTGTTAGTTCCACATCCAGTACTTCACCACCCACTTCTTCTTCTAGAGCCTCCAAAATTTATTGACAATTTGACCTATTCTCCCAAAAGTATGTTGGGTACTATTTTTCATGTGCTCCAAATCCTCAACTTATGCACCCAAATTAATTAATTATTATTTGGCTCAATAATTCACAGCATATACAAATATGATGCTAATAAATGCCTCAGCAGATGTTAGGCTGAGTTTAAGCCTTGCATTTGTTTGTATTTAGACTTAAATCTTTAATAAATCTCCAATCCAATACAACCCTCTTATTCTTCAAATTCTACTCGTATAGTGGGATTTATTCACCGAAAATTCTCACCAAATCCTCAAGTTCAAATATTCCATCAAATCCTCAAGTTCAAATATCAAAAATCTTTTTTTTTTTTTTAAATTGAGCTTTATCACCAACCCTTATAGTGGGATTTATTCACCAAAAATTGTAACTCCTTAAGTAAATTTAAATTTAAATTTTTCATCCACTTATTTCAACCAACTCCTTTGCAAATTTTTTTTTTAATTTAAAGGAGTCATATTTTCTCCATCAAATTCCTTTAACATGTCTAAATTTAGACCCACTTAAAATTTCTTCACCAAATCCCACAACAGATCCATTTAATCTTTCACAAACCCAAATCTCTCAAATTACATTTTCTTTAGCCAATGCAAACTTTCTTCTCTCTCAAGATCTAAACCAACAAGCTACTCCAACTTTGAAACTCAATCCATCCAAGTAGATCCTTTAATTTGCTCTCCTTCTTCCTCGCCGATCGGTGATTTATGCTCCACATAAGTCTTCCTTTTTCTCATCTCAACTGCTTCTCTTTCCCCTTTTATTTTATTTGATTTTCTTTTTATTTTCTTTGCTTGGCTTCCGATTAGCCTCACTGGCAACGTCTTTGTCCTCACTAATGTTCAGGTCTCCACAAGTAACAAAGTCACCCGCTCACCCTCACCACTTGTACTTGTGAGACCTCGCTCGTGCACCGGTCCAATCTGCTTAAAGGGAATTAGGATACTCATTTGCGTTTAAACTCATGATAGAACCCTTGGGTTTAGATTGGTTGATTTTGAAAATGATTTTAAGAGTCACCACTCTAATTTATTTTTAAATGGGAAAACTAAGGAAAAACCCAATTGACTCCAATTCATTAATTTGCCCAATGATAAAATCACTAGTCTCAAACCAAGTTGAGTTAAGGACTAGGTTTTTGGTTTTAAATTATCTAAATTTGACTATTAATTTTATTTTGATTTTGAAAATTAATTTCATAAATAATAAATATTATATGACAATTATAATATAATGATTAATGCATAAGCACGGTATGAGTGCAATGAGAGAATTAAAATAAAACATTCACAAATTACATTAATTAAAAAAGGGAAAGGAAATTGATTGGGATTTGGATTTAGATTTCAAATACGTACCCTATTAAATGGGGATTAAAACCCATGTAGTTTATTCCACGATTAACTGGAGGGGTTTAGGAGTTGATCATATTGATTTTGATTTGAGTGTTTTGATAATAAGAGAAAAAGGTTCATACCTTTGCTTTTGACTTGCAGAGAGTTTTACTGGATCGAAGTTCTGTTTTATCAGGATCAGATGATTGGATTCATTGGAAGAATAATTCATTAATTAAAATGATTAATTAACTAATTAATGTGATGAAATGGATGGATGGATTAATTAATTAAAATTATTAATTAATTAATTTGGGGGAAAGATGGATTAAGGAAAATGATTTTGAAAAAGTGATTAATTAATTAATTAAAAAGATTAATTAATTGAGTGATTAATTAAAAAAACAGTTTTAGTTAATTAAAAAGATTAATTAATTTGGTTAGGATGAGATAATTAATTAATTAAAAAGATTAATTAATTAATTAAAGAGTGGTTGGAGAGAGAAAAAGAGAGGAATTAGAGGATATTTATCAACTCTAACTCAAGGGGTATTTTGAAATGAGGAAATGGAAGGGCTATTTATAGGAAAATGAGGTGAGAGTGATTTGGGAAGTGAAAATGTGAACGTAAAGGGCAGGGCTAAAAAAATGCTAAAAAAAAAAAATCAGATGGAGGCATTTTGGACTTTTTGGTTCGAGCAAGGGATAGGGTCAAACACGAATTCGCGTTGACTGACGCAGCCATGCGTCAGGTTTGCACAAATTTGCGTTAGAGATATGCGATTGCCACGTTTGAGAAATGTGGCCGCTGCACCTATCTAATGTGGATTCGCGTCACCTCTAACGCACGCCATATGGTAGCTTGGCTCGCCTTTCTAGGTCTTCTTTATCAGTTTTTGGGTGTTTCGGTCACTTTTTGAGACTTAAAGTCAATATTTGGGAGTTATAAAGTTCAAAAACCTTATCAGTCAGTGTCGATAGGCTCAAAATTAATTTTAAAACAATTGGGCAGTCCGTCTGAGAGAAAATCCGGTCAGTTTTAAAAAAACACTGTTTGATACAGAAAGTCCGATTAGGGTAGAAAAGTGTTAATGTCTGAAGAATTAAGTATCATCATACTAATATGACCAAAGGTCCAATTTTTGCTCCGGGGGTGTTGCCCCCTTAACCCCTGCTTGCTAACTGGCTAGCATGACAGCCGTGCTAGCTCTGTGTAGCGCACTAATCTTAGCGAGTGTTAAGCTGCAGCCGGATGATAAAGGTGTAAAATTGAGGGTTCACAGTTGCCCCCTCATTAGAATTATCTTGTTTGTAAGGCAATTCTAATGATAGTGAATTCGAAAGAAGGAATGGTACAAGGAACCAAAGTGATATCTAAGTCGGTATTTAGACATGTTTGGGTGAGAGACATGGTTGAAGAAGAAAGATGGTAAAAGGAACTATAGGGATGTTTAAGAAATCATTACTAAACATTTATAGGTAGAAAATGTAGTTGATAAATAGAAGCAAGAAAATGGACCAAAGGGATATCTAAGCTGGTGGCTAGATATTTTTGGGTGAATTGATGGATTTCGATAAAAGGTGTGGAAAGTAGAACCATATAGATATCTAGGTGATCTTTCTAGATATTTATGAGTGAAATTGATAGATTTGGATAAAAAAAGATAGAAAAAGAACCACATGGATGTCTAGGTGACTGTTTCTAGACATTTATAGGTGGAAGAGAACTTTGGACAAGATAATTTAGTGAAAGGAGAGCCTCGACCTATGACGAGTTGGCTTGAGAGATTCTAACAAGATTTTAGTAAAGGAAGAGCCTCGGCCTATGGCGAGTCGGCTCGACAAATTCTGAAAATGTTTTGATAAAGGGAAAGCCTCAGCTTATGGTGAGTCAGCTCAAAAGATTTTGATAGGAGGAGAGCCTCAGCTTATGGCGAGTCGGCTCAACAGATTCTGAAAAGATTCAATAAAAGAAAAGCCTTGGCTTATGACGAGTCAGCTTAAGAGATTTTGACAAGATTTTAGTTGCGCCAAAGAAACTTAGGCTTCTGGATGTGAGGGGTTGGGCCTTTCGGAAGGCTCAAAGAAAAATTTAGTAGGATTAAAGGGACTTTGGAAGTCACACTTCATCGATTATATCTGAAAAGTTATCATTTAGCTTCAAAGAGGCATTATTTAGCTTTAGGAGGTGTCACTCAACTTCAAGGAGGTATTTATCAGCTTTAGGAGATGTTGGTGAGGCTATTGCCTCAGCTTATGCATGATGGTGTATAATTGCAGATGATTGCATAGGTGGTGGTGCATAGATGATGCATACATGTTTCAAAATTCATGGACCTTTTGCTTGACTTTTATGTCATGCATAATTTTGTGATGATGCCTATAATGAATGGTTGCATGGATGCATGAGGGTAGATTTACTCATTTGCTTTGTGAATGCAATTTTTCATGTGACTTTTGTATCCTATGGAGACATGCATTTGTGGACTTAAAAACTTAACAAGATTGAGAAACTCAACTTGGATTGGTATGGAATAGTTGTCATGGTGATATTATGAGGAGATTGAGATTTTTCTAACGGTTTGATTTTTGGGATCCGGTGGCCCGGGGTTTCTATTTTGGTGCTGCTGAGAAGAAGCTGTGTCCATTCTTAAAGAGTTTGGCATTTTCTGCATTTTTTGAGAGTTTTGGACTTGCCTTAAAATGTTGCAGGCCAGATGGTGTTGGTGATGGTCAGGTGAATTTAACCATTGTAATTGAGAAGTTTCATGATCCTGGTGAATAGGGAGATTTGAGGGAGATAGAGGCTCAGGTTGAAGGCCTTGGTTTTTTGTTTTGAGAGTCAGATATGAGTTTGTCAATTAGGGTGATGCTAGGGTGGTAGATGAAGTAGAGGCATTTTGTGGTTAGAGCTGTACTAGCAGAGACACTGATGAGTCTTGATTGCTTTGTTCAAGTCTGGAGAGATGAACTGTCTTGCAAGTTATTCACCAGGTGAGAAAATTTGTCCATTCTTACCCTTTTTATTGGCACATGCCTTATTAAGACTCTGTCAGAGATTAAAAATGATAGTTGCTTGTATCTTACCCCCATAGGATATATTTTTAGCACTGTCAATGGTAAGTGATTAGATCTCTCATGACTGTGGGCTATGACTGTTTAGTGGTTTGCATGTTGGGTTTGATTTGAATGACCTTCTACTAGGGGATGAGGGTATTGAGGTAGGTGAGGCAGAATCAAGATGTGCCTTTAATTTTCCTTTCTCAAAGTTTGCACAGATCATAGCTCTCATTGCCAAAGCTATCAGGTGGTGGTTGGCTGAGGAGTTATCATATTGTTTATTTTGGAATTTCACTTTGAATTATGAAGAGGTATGATAGGTGATTGACAAAGGTGGTTTGGCTATTTGAGAAAGAGTACTAGGCTGCCCTATTGAGGGAAATAAAGGATGATGCAACTGAGGAATGAGAGACTGTAAGAGGAGCCACTAGTAGTAGGAGGACTGCAACACAAATAAAAGGGGTGACTTGATCTTTAAAGGAGACTCAGGGGTCTACTGAGAGTGCGACACTATAGGTTGTAGTAGTGACTTAAACTATAGTGATGGTGACAAAGAACACTGTGACTGCAGTGAGACAGAATGATACTACATTAGTGGTTTAGAGAATGATTGCTACAGTTAGGGCAGAAAGGGGTACTATAATTTTTGAATTATAGAGGAGGATTTTTTAGAGCAATTTTAGGACTATTGGTGCTCAAGAATAGGTTTTCAATACTACTATAGTGAGTAATTATGATTATGTTGGTAGTTCTACTATTATGATAGAGGAAGCTACAGAGATTTGGAGGAGGAGTGTGCCCATTTAAGAAGATTATGGCAGACTCTGATTATGATAAGGACACGAGAGATGTGCACCTCAGGATGTAGAGGATGACTCACTAGACCATGACTTTAAGCATGACTTTTTTTTGCTTTTTATCCAAAATAATTGTAGGTTGACAAAACTACATGAAATAGGATAAGCTATAAAGGACATTAAAAGGGTTATCCTTTATGTCAAAATGATGGGTTTGTATTTTGTAAAAATTGATCACCACTAAATAAGACATTTTTTATTTTTGCTCTAATTTTTGCTTAAGCCGCCCTTTAGGGTTTTTAGCTTGGCGAGCATTCTTTCCTTCTTCTCTTCTTTTTTCTTCTTCTTTTTTTTTTTTTTGTCTTTTTTAGGCAAAAGAATTAAGTGAATGATGTAGTAGGTGAGGAGAAAATGAGAATGTGATGCAAATAAAATATTTTATATCATGATTTGGATCGCACCCGAGATGAGCTGCCTACGTATTCCTTATATCACTTTTTTTTTGGTCATTTCTTTTAGGGAGAATAAGATCTACATAGTTTTAATTACATATGCATGAAAATAGAAATGAAATGCATATGTCATCTTCGGATGAAGTATCGCTTCAGCTGATTCAAGTTACAAGAATGGAAAAATTCATTTTCGTCCATGTCTATGAGGATGGCGCCTTAGTCAAATAGGATCTCCTTCAGCATGTATGGTTTGACCTAATTTGGTCTGAACTTTCTTCTCCGATCATGAATAAAAGCTTTGATCTTTTCATTCTTGCAAACACATTTCTTTCACCTTCTTGCTGAAGTGCCCAGCAGGTCTTTATTGATAGCCCTGAATTTCCATTCTCTTTTTTATCAATGGCATTTAGCTAGTCATGATATTCTTCGATATGTTCCACAACTTCTCCTTGACAGGTTTCTTATGTGTATATGTCAGGATCTCATGAACCGCAATGTTTGGATCATCCATATCATGTCCTTATCTTGTGCAGAATAGCTCATGATTTTTTTTACTACTATCATGTAGATGCAATGTATGTAATTTTTTTTTTCTCTGTGCCATAATTAGTTGATCCTTTTTCCTTTTTCATATTTTTTTTTTGTGTTTTTCATTTTGTTTTGTTTTGTTTTTGTTTTTTTTTGACTTTTTTTTAGAAGTCCCATTTAAAGATGAATTAGAAAAAAAATAATAAAGCAAAGCTAAAAGTTCAAAAAAAAATTTTATTACTGACCAAAATCTTAGCATCATGGGTTATATTAAAGGATATGCCTAGAAGGTGAAATATGGACTCAATGGACTCGAACTCAAAGAAAGATTTAATGAACTCAAAGAAAGATTTAATATACTCAAGAGACTTAAACTTGGGACTCAGACATAGACTTAGAGGATTCAAACGTAGACTGGAAACACTTAAATAGGGGCATAACAGTGCTGGCACTCTTCTCAAAATATTGATTATTGGGTGAAACTTGAGATGGTTGAGTGAGCTTGATGGTTCAAAAAAGGATACGTAGTGCTATTAGACTTTGGATTTGGGAGCAATGATGTCTCCACTGTCAATAAAGTCTTGAATTTTATGGTTTAGAGCCTTACATGCATCAGTTTTATGCTCTAACCCTTGATGATAATCACAGTGCTCATTAGCATTATAACCCTTGGGCAAGGGGTTTAGAGGAGGTCATGATTCTAAGGGCTTAATTAGATTAGCCTCTAAGGTTTTCTTATAAACGATGCTGAGGAGCATGCCTAGCTTAGAGAAAATCCTTCCTGTTTCTAACTTCATTAGTTGGCAATAAGACACAACATTTACCTCCCCTTCTCTTTGGTGGTATTGGTAGTGTAGTTAGTATTCTTGTGATACATCGAACTAGAGGACTAATCATTGACTTGTCCCGATTAGATCAAATCCTCGATCTTGGTGGCAGTGACAATGAGAACTTTAAAGCTAGAAAGGTATTGTGTTTGCAGATGAGCCTGATACTGAGGGAGGAGGTTTTTGACGATGATGTCAATTTGCTCTACTTCATATGGATGGTTCACCATTTAAGCTGCTTTTGTCCTCTACCTTATAAGGAACGCGGTGAAGGATTCTCTCGGCCCTTGTTTGGTGGTTTCCAAATCTCAATGGGTGACATTCATCTCGATGTTGTAGTGGTATTACTTGACAAATGCATTACAGATGTCATCCCTTATCTATTTGTGATTTTGGTCGAGATCTAAAAGCCACTTGACGACAGCCCCATGTGAACCCTCATTTTAGCACTTGCAAAATTAACATTAATTTCTCCAAAGCTAGCTGGAGCAGTCTTGGCATAATCAGATGCCTTTCCACCCCCGACCGGACCTTTTGTATCAGACATCTTTTTTGGAACTGACCAAAATCTACCTCAAGACTAACTGTCAAAATATCCTAAAATTAATTTCGATCTTAACGACACTGACTGTTAATTTTTCTGAGCTCTATAGCTCCTAGAAACTGATCTGGAAGTCTCAAAAATTGACCCAAAAATTCTCGAAAAATGGGCCGTCAAGGAAAATCTCAGGATGCGGGCTGCGCCACGTGGCGCGCCGCACAGGAGCCTTGCGGTACCGCGTCAGGTCTGCGCGGTACCGCCAGTCTCATTTGCGGCACGCCGCAAATGCCTGACGCGGCGCCGCACAGAGCTGGTGTGGCGCCGCGTCAGGGCACGCTTTCTCTGCTCCAATGGGGCCCACACACGCGTAAAATGACCTCTTTACCCTTCTTTATCCAGTTATTAGTCATTTTCTGACCCCATCCTTTTGGTCTTTTCACATTTCTATTACCTAAACTACCCTCTACCCATTTGCCTATAAATAGGCTCCCATTTCCTCATTGTAACACACACCAAAGGTTGATATTGATAGCTATTTATCAACCTTCTTTCTTCTTCTCCCTCCATCCACTCTCTAATTAATTAATCAATCATTTTAATTAATTAATTTTTCCACCCAAGCCTAGTTAATTAATCTTTTTAATTAACTAAAAAAATCTTTTTATTTACAAAATAATTAATTAATTAATCTTTTTAATTAATTAATTACCTTTTTAAATCAATTAAATCAAGAAAGAAAATCTTTTTTTTAATTAATTAATTAATCATTTTAATTAATTAATTACCCCTTTTTTAAAAAAAATTAAAAAAAATTCCTTTTTACTCAATTACTATTTTTAATTAATTAATTAATCATTTTAATTAATTAATTCACTCACCCATCACTTTTTTTTTTGTTGTCATCCATCAACTCGTTTTATCCGATCCGATAAAATGGAACTTCGATCCGGCAAAACACTTTTTCCAACTCATTCGTCAAAATCCAAGGTATTTTTATCAAACTCGTTCTCCAAGCCCCAAAAATCATTTTTTTAAAAACCCCTCAACTTAACCGTGGAGCGAACTACGTGGGTTTTGATCCCTATTCAAACGGGATATGTAGGCACATTTGAAATTTAAGTCCAAATCTCAAATCCAATTTTCTTTTAAAATTGAGCATTTTTTTTCTTGTTTTCCTTTTGTAAGTCAATTATCTTTTTACAATATGTGTAAGGGAATTTGTGGCCTTCCTAGAATCCCATAAGGGCTAGAGAAGGCATCCCACCTTTTTATATAATTATTTTAATTAAGGAGTGATCATGTGGTTCCCCCAAATCTTTAAAGATTGGAGGGAACACTCTCCTTTATCTGTGAATGTTTATTGTTCCATTATTTTTTTTATGCATTCATTTCACGTTCATGCATTCTATTTTGCAATTATTAATGTCATTCATGAAATTAATTTTTTAAGTCAAATTAAACCTAAAGAGCCAAATTTAGATTATTTTAAAACCAAAAACCTGGTCCCCGAACTCAACCAGGTTCGAAGACTAGTGATTTTTATCCTTGGGCAAATTAATTGCAAAATTAATAAATTGGAGTCACTGGGTTTTTTCCTTAATTTCCCATCTAACAATAAATTAGGGTGGCGACTCTCAAAAATCATTTTTCAAAACCAAATCTGAACCCGAGGGTTCCATCGTGAGTCCAAACCCAAGTGAGCATCCCGGTTCCCTCTAGTGAACCCGGCCGGTGCTCGGGCGAGGCCTCACAGCTGGCGACTCCACTGGGGACTAGTTGCTACCTTTTTTTTAAAAAGGAAAATAAGAGGATTACTATTTGGTTAAGGAAAAATTTTTCTAAAATAATCTCCATTTGGCTCATTAAGTATAATTTGACTTTCATGTATCACTTTGCATAATAAAGGCTCCTTGCCTAAACCTTAGTTTTAGGAAAACTTTTTGGATGGCAAGTAGCATTGGCTCGACAACTCTTTTTGAGTATGTTGGGAGATAGCGAAAGCATTCCACCCCACGACGAATCCCCGATCATTTTGGTGGTGTAACGAGCAGTCAGTACTGTTGGACCCATGCGAGGCTCCTTGCCTCACATGTGGTTAGGTATATCGATGCTCTAGTGGGACGGGGACCCTTAAATTGAACCACCCTTCACCCTTGTGCATATAGTCGTCTTAGCCTTTGACTTTAGGTTCCATGTACCATAATAATCGATATTTTCGCATATTCATGAAACCTTTTTAGCATGCATCACGACATGATCATGCATACGTGAGAAAACTCGACAAGGTCAAATCTCAAAAAAACCAAACCAGTGGTCTGTTACCCCAGAGACACCTCACATACTCACCCTGTCAATATGTAAACCCGGTAGCCAATCATGTGGAAGGAATCCTTTTCCCAACACACCTTCACATTCATTCTTTCTTCATAATTTCATTTTCTTACTGTCTGTTTTTTGTTTCAAGGTACCAATGGCTCACCCTTTTGACCAAGACGCAATGGGCGCCTTTCTCACCAATCTCCTCAAGAAGCAAGAGGAAGCTTTTCAAAATACACTCACCACTGCCCTCAAAACCCAAGCTGACACCTTCACTAATGCCCTCAATGCCCAACGTCAATCAATCATCAATGAGGTGAGAGAAATGACCAATGCTCCTATCGCTCCTCCTCCTGTTCAGCACAACTCCACCCAAGTCGGGACCAGCCATGCTCCCACTTTTACTACTCCCATTATCGACCTCACTGATAAGGGAAAAGCTCCGGAGACACCCACCTCTCCTCCTTTGGATATGAATGCCACCGCTCCCACTCCCACTGTGAATCCTTTTCAAAGTAGGGATTTTTCCAGCTTCCTCGAAGCCAAAAAACTGATGGAAAAATTTGAGACTTTGGAATGATCCATCAAGAATATTAAAAAGTATGAGGACATTATCGATGTCGACTCTTTTGCTCTTTTCCCGAATGCCAGGGTTCCACCCAAGTTCAAGATGCCCGTGATGGACAAGTTTAACGGTACCACTTGCCCTAAGACCCATCTAAAAATGTATGTGGGTGCCATGAGACCCTTTGGTGTGGATGATGAGCTCCTTGCTCAATTATTCCAACAGTCATTAATCGGAACTACCGTTAAGTGGCTCTTAGATCTGGACAAAAATCATAACAAGACTTGGGATGATATCTGTAATGCTTTCGTCAAACAATATCATTATAACATTGAAGTAGATGTCACTCGATGAGACCTAGAAACCACTAAACAAAATCAAAGAGAATCCTTCACTGCGTTCCTTACAAGGTGGAGGGTGAAGGCGGCGCAAATGGTGAATCGCCCATCCGAGGAGGAACAAATTGACATTATTGTGAAAAACCTCCTCCCACAATACCAAGTTCACTTGCAAACCCAGTATCTCCCGGACTTTAAGGCCCTCATTGCTACAACTTCCAAAATTGAAGATCTGATTCAGACTGGCCAAATCAAAGATGAATCCTCAAATTTGAGATACTGCAAGAACACCAATTTCACCTCCAACACTACTCATTCTATGCCTCAGAAGGGAGGAGAAATTAATATTGTCTCTTACCATCAACCCATGAGGTTAGAAAGAAGGAGCTTTTCTGAATTAGGAATGCCTCTAAGCACTATCTATAAAAAGGCTCTGGAAGCCCACCTTGTCAAGCCCTTAGAACCAAGACTGCCCCCAAATCCTTTGCCCAAGAACTATAATGCCAATGAATGATGTGATTATCATCAAGGGCCCGGGCATAAAACGGATGTTTGCAAGGCTCTGAGGCGCTGAATCCAAGACCTAATAGATAGTGGGGATATCATTGCCCCAAGAGCTAAACCCAACATCACCACTAATCCATTGCCTAACCACCAGGCGAATGTCAACCTCATTTCTTCTGGCGAACCTGGAATTGATCCTCTCTCCCTCATCTACCCCATTTCGGGTTATTGTTGCGTGTTTGATCTAAATGACTTTGTCACCGAAGTTGATGCAATTACTCAAAGTGGAAGAGTCCTGCCTCCGCCTCCATAACCCGTGGATTCAAACCCGATGGGTCATACAATTCCCCCTCCAGCTGAAAAATTGAAACCCCATAATGAACCGGAGGAAGATCCCATTCTTAAGCAGTTAAAGAAAACCCAAGCAAACATATCGATATGGAGTCTCATCCAATCCTCTTACCCTCATCACCAAGCTCTTTGCAAGGCTTTGAATCAATGTCAGGCTCCCATTGACATCTCACCAGAGACCCTTGTGGCATCTTTAACCAACACTGCTAAGTCCATGACCATTTCCTTCAATGATCACGATATCCCTCATGGAGGTGAAAACCATAACCATGCTCTCTACATCACGGTATGACCCGAGACAAGACTGTGCCCATGGTACTAGTAGATAATGGGTCCACCTTGAATGTATGTCCACTAAAGGTGGCCAGTTGTCTAGGATTAGAAGCTTCAGATTTCATCCCGTCAGACTAAGTGGTGAGAGCATATGACAACACTAAGAGGGAGGTTTTGGGCGTGGCGAATCTTGATGTCACGATTGGACCAATGACGATGCTCATCCCATTTCAGGTGATTGACGTCCTAGCATGTTTCAATCTCTTACTTGGTAGACCATGGATTCATCAAATGAAGGCAGTTCCTTCCTCCTTACACCAGAAGTTAAAATTTCCCCATGGTACGAATATCATAACTGTCCAAGCTGATGAATATGGGAAGAGTGACATCCCAAAATCTGTACCCATACTGGAAATCAAGCCCGAACCGTCTGCCATTCCTCTATCTGGTTTCTCGTTTGATACTATCCAGTTCATTCAAGGGGAAGGTAAAGAGTTTGTTCCTTTCGATTTTGATCCATATAGTAATGTAGCAGTAGCTAACATGATGAAGAAAATGGATTATTTTCTAAGATTGGGACTTGGAAGGAACCAGCAAGGGGTCACCCGATTTCTCGAATATCCTAATGCCACCCCTCCTTTTGGCCTTGGCTATGCGCCCAAACCTGAAGATACTGCAGAATTGGAGGAAAAAGCCAAACTGAGGGTTGAGGCCAAAAGGTAAGGTGAGACTTTTGATTGGCCTATGCGCCTTTATTTCAAGACTCTTAATGAGTATTTTGTGAAAGAAGGAGAAGATTTTCCTTACTGTGGCTTTCCTGAGCCATGGTTCTGCCCCATTTCTAAGAAACTGATCCCTGGTTTTGAAATCTTCTTTGATATCAGGCTCAACCTAGAGGATTGCGAGCCTATCTACCAATTAGAGGAGGATTGGGAAGCAAGCATGGAGCCCTCTCTTTTCGAGACCATCCACATGATCACTTACCATCAAGAACTTGACCCCATCAAGCTTATCCAACCATCTCAAGCACCACTGAATAACTGGTATTTCGAGAAGAGCACCAGTCCTAGCTTATCCGAGTCTTTTGAGTCCGTGTCAGAGTCTGAGTCCTTCGAATCTGAGTCTGTAGAGACCTTTCAGTCCTTTTTGTCTAATTGTGTAACTCGTCCCCCTAGTTTTTCCTTTCAAAATGATGTAATCCATGATGATGGGACCTTTGTTTTCAATGAAATGAACGAGTTTTCTGCCTACTTTTCTGACTGTCTATGCTCTACTTCATTTGACTCATCATTAAATGAGGAATCTGAAAAAGAAAATAAAAAATGAAAAAGGCAAAGAACCAATTAATTATGGCACAGAGGAGAATCCAAAAGTTACATACATTGCATCTGCATATTCTGATACACAGGCATTAGTTGGAAAAGTGCGTGAGTTCATGGACTATTTTGCATGGGAACTCAAGGACATAGTGGGGGTAGATCCGAGCATAGCAGTTCACAAGATCCTGACTTACGAGCACATGAAGCCTGTAAAGCAAAAGTTGAGAAGAATGAAGACAGAATGGTCTCTGAAGATCAAAGAGGAGGTCGCCAAGTTACTAGATAATGGGTTTATCGAACCCATTACCTACCCCTCATGGTTGGCTAACATAGTGCCTGTCCCCAAGAAAGATGGGAAAGTCTGAATGTGCGTTGATTACAGGGATCTCAATAAAGCTTGCCCGAAGGATGATTTCCCTCTACCACATATCGATTTACTTGTGGATCGCATGGCTGGTGCATCGGTGGTCTCCTTGACTGACCTTTATGTAGGCTATAATCATATCCAAGTCTATACTCCGGATAAGGAAAAGACATCCTTTGTGACATAATAGGGCACCTATTGCTATCAGGTAATGCCTTTTAGTTTGAAGAACGCTGGGGCAACTTATCAACGAATGGCCACCACTATATTTCACAACATGATGCACAAGGATGTCGAGGTATACGTGGATGACATGGTCATAAAATCTGAAACTCCTGAAGGTCACTTTGATGCTCTGGACTGGTTCTTCACTAGGCTCAGGCAATATAATCTCAAGTTGAACCCAGCTAAGTGCCTTTTTGGCGCCTCTTCGGGTGTATTCTTGGGACACTTAGTCAACCAAAGAGGTATAAAGGTGGATCCAGCAAAGTCAAAAGCAATTATAGAGATGCCTCCCCCTAAAACTGAAAAGGAGATTAGAGGTTTTCTAGGTCGTCTACAGTACATTAGTCGCTTTGTTGCACAACTGGCAGATACATGTGGACCAATCTTCAAACTATTGAGGAAAGGAGCCCCTAAACAATGGAATGAAGAATGCCAAAAGGCCTTTGACAAAATCAAGGACTACCTCCTGAACCCGCCAATATTGCAACCCCCAAGGCAAGGTCAGCCATTGTTGCTTTACTTATCTATAACTTTAGAAGCCATAGGGGCAATGCTTGCTCAGAATGCTCCAGATTCACACAAAGAGAATGACATTTACTATCTGAGTAAACGTATGTTGGCTCATGAGCTTAACTACAATCAAATTGAGCGGTTGTGCTTAGCCTTAGTTTGGGTATGTCACAAGCTTCAGCACTACCTATGCTCATACACCACTCATGTGCTAGCTGACAAGAGCCCCTTGAAATTCCTAATGGAGAGGCCGATTCTTGACAGCAAGATGGCATGATGGATGGCGGTTCTTGCAGCATTTGACCTAAAGTATGTCCCAAGAAAAGCAGTTAAAGGAAGCATAATTGCTGATCAACTGGCTGCTGCCCCTGTGGGGGAAGAAATGTTCAAGCTTGAGTTCCCAGACGAGGATATCTTGATCATAGATCCTGAGGTATGGAAGTTATTCTTTGACAGCGCCTCTAATAGTAAAGGTTACGGAGCCGGTGTAGTTCTGGTTACTTCTAAAGGAGATCATTTGCCTATGGCGATTAAGCTAGCCTTCGAGGTAACCAACAATGAAGCAGAATATGAGGTATGCATAGCTGGTCTAGAGGTGGCCATTAACATGAGGATAGACTATTTGGAGGTTTATGACAATTCTAACCTCATTGTTTCCCAAGCATTGGGTAAGTGGAAGATTAGAGAAGAGCGTTTGGTTCCTTACCATCAACGCTTCAATGACTTGGCCGAAAGTTTCCATAAACTCTCTTTCCACTACTTACCGAGGGCAAAGAATCAGTTCGCTGATGCTCTAGCCACCTTGGCCTCCATGATCGATATGAGCAATAACGAGATACATAGGGCTATTGTTATTGAAGTAAAGTGGCAACCTGGATATCATACCTTGTGCATGAATCTCTAGTTAGCTGACACTAAACCCTAGTTTTGGGACATCCTCAATTACATCCAGAATGGTAAGTATCCAGAAGGAGCCTTAAAAGCAGACCAGAGAACTCTAAGACAGCTGTCCGCTGGCTTTATACCGAATGGAGGTGTGCTATATAAGAGAGCTTTGGACAACATCCACCTGCGATGTGTGACCGAAGAAGAAGCCCAACAAATCATGGAATGGATCCATGGCGGAGAGGAAGGCCTACATATGAATGGTGTAGCCTTGGCACGAAAGATAGCAAACCTAGGCTACTTTTGGTTGACCATGAACGAGGACTGTACAAAGTATGTACAGAGATGTCACAAGTGTCAGATCTTTGCCAAACTCCAACGTCGCCCCCCTGTCCCTCTAAATCCAATAGCAACACCATGGCCTTTTGCTACATGGGGTATAGATGTCATTGGGCGGATTTCCCCAAAGTCCTCCAGTGGGCAAGAATACATTCTGGTGGCCGTAGACTACTTTACAAAATGGATTGAAGCGGCACCATATCAGGTCCTAAACTCAAAGAAGGTGGCACACTTCATCTAAACCAATATCCTTTATTGGTTTGGAACCCCCTTTGAAATCATCACGAACAATGGCTCTCACTTTCACAAGGAGGTAATCCGTCTTCTCCTGACAAAGAAGATCCAGTATCACCACTCCTCTCCTTATCGATCACAAACCAATGGCGCAGTCGAGGCAGCCAACAAAACTATGAAGAACATCTTGCAGAAGGTTATCAAAAAGCACAGAGACTGGCACGAGCGACTACCTGCTGCCTTATGGGGATACAGAACTACCGTTCGTACTCCGACTGGGGCAACCCCATATGCCTTGGTTTACAAAATGGAGGCTATTCTTCCCATTGAGATGCAGATCCAGTCTGCTAGGGTAATTAGGGAAAGCCAATTGAGTGAAGCTGATTGGATCAAAGGATATCATGAACAGCTAAATGCTATCGATGAGAAAAGGATGGACGCCTTGTACAGGATCCAAGGCTACTAATAGAAACTAGCCCGACACTTCAACAGGAAGGTAAAAGACAGGGGTCTAGAAGAAGGAAATTTAGTTCTGAAGGAGATTAGGGCCCCCGTTCATGACCCAAGGGGAAAGTTTAAGCCAAACTGGGCTGGGCCGTATGTACTGAAGAAGATTTTATCCGGTGGAGGCGCCATTCTTGCGGATGTAAATGGAAATGAGTTCTCTAATCCCTGCAATTTGGATCAGCTAAAAAGATATTTTGTTTGAACTTGCATCGTTCCTATCTATTCTCCTACCCAAGGCAATGTAATCAGAACTACGTGGACCTGATTCTCCCTAAAAAAAAAAAAAAAAAAAAGAAAAGTCAAATCAATGTAAGGGATACGTAGGTAGTCTGACTCGGGTGCGGTCCAAAGCATGATATAAAGATATTTTGTTTGCATCACCATCTCATCTCCTCTGTGCTTAATGAAACATTAGGTATTTTTATCTGAAAAAAAATAATAATAATAAAATAAATAAATAAAAATAAAATATATATATAATAATAAAATAAAAATAAAAATAGGGCTCGCTAAGTTGAAAACCTGCGAGGGCAGCTTAGGCAAAAGTTAGAGCAGAAATATCTCATATAATGATGATCAAATTTTACAAAAAACATATGATCTATCATCACAAAAAGGACAGCTTCTATCTATACCTACAGCTTGTCCTGTGGTTTTGTTAGCTTACAGGAGTGTACAAAAAAAGAAACCTGCAGCTCGTGTCAGAACAACCACCAAAAATAGCCAGACAACCAACTCTACCTAGGTGACCCACCTCCTCCTCCTCCTAGGATGAATGTCTCCCTTAGAATCAGATCCCATCACTATCTCCTCGATCGTCACTCCCCTGACTTGGGTCTCTGTGTCCCCCTCCATCGCATCAGTGGTCAAAATGCTCATAACATGTGACCTGCTCTCAGCGACCGCTCTGGCTGGTCTGTCCTATGTCCTGATAGCTCTAGAGCTGCTCCCTAGAGTCGTATCTGAGACTCTCCTTTGAGGGTCCATACCCCTTGAGCCACTAGCTACAACTCTCCCTCGTATCGAAGTCAAGGACCTCCTCTACACTCCAGTAACAGCAGTCCTCCTCTGTCCGCTCACTGCTGTGATCCTCCTCTGTGAGACCAAGGTAGTGTCACCCTAGCATCTAACTGCAGTGATAGTCCTCTGAGTCACCTCTACTGTAGTCTGAGTCGCCATTATGGCCTGCAGAGTCAATCTCCCAGTGGAACCTCTGGCCTCACTCTCAGATCGAGTCACCTCCCCTGTCTTGGCAGTAATCCCATGGCCACTGGCACCTTTGGCAACTGCCTCCTCCATTTTGTCACTCTCAGTCTCCCTAAGTAGCACAGCCCGGTGCTCTCTCTCGACCGGCCAGACAGTCTCAATCAACCAATTGCGGTATCTCTCAATGGTACCAAAACTGATCTCTGGCCTCACTGCATCAAAGCTCCTCATCCACCCCCCTTAATAGCCCTAGCAATAGGGGCGGTAATCCTCGCAGACTCTAAGAAGGGCACGACTGGAGGGACATCTTAGGTCTGACCCATCTGCCGCAGGACCCTCGTACCTTGATAAAATGACGTCCATGCCAAGCCAAGCAGACAGACCACCCGGTACCCATGACTCATCATTATGAAGGACCTAATCCCATACCACTGGTAGTGCTAGAGTATGTCCTCTGGGGCAAGCTCTAGGAGCCATCCAATCCACTCTCTAACTGACCCCCTCCTCACCAAGATGGGCTGCATCCGGTATTGAATAACTGTATACGGACTCTTTGTCGGGGCAGCAACCACTCTTAAGTGGTCCATCAACCATACCTACAAAATAAACCAAGATAAGGTTCGGATATGCACAAAATATCCACTCTTGAAAGGAGAGAAGCTGATAAAATTCTCCCTCTCACCTGAAGCACTACTGGAGATACAGTCCACCTCTCCAGTCCTCGAACATAGCAGTCGAGACTCAGCAGTGTCTCTGCCAACACAGCTTCGATAATAGAGTGACCCTGCTTCATCTGTAGTACCAGACTAGCCACTTTGGCATCTCCCCAACTGACGGGCTCGGGAAACAGATAGCCGGCAGCTAGGCAGAAAATTAAGGCTCGCGTCCTGAGCCTCTGCACTCCTACATCACCCTGATCATCGGGATCATGAAACTCCTCAATGACAGCAGTCAAGTTCACCTGCCCCTCTACTACCATTCGACTGGCAGTGTTCGCTAGGAGAGCTAAAAAACTCCTGAAAAACTCTATAGTGCCTAACTCTGAACTCGGGTACTACTAAGGCCACCTCCAGATCACTGTCGAGTATGGCACAAAACTCCTCAAATGTGGGGCATAGCTCCTCCATACCTACACCAAACTGAAAGACTCAGGCCACTGGATCCCAAAACTGAGAACACGCTCTTAAGAAATCCCGGTCCACCCGTACCCCTCTCAACGCCACCATAGCCAAAATCTTGTACCTACCCAAGTATATCCTATCCACTTTGTCGAGTTTTCTCGTCCACATATGCATGTAATGACTAAAGTACGGCTCCATATGAAAAAGAAAGAAAAGAAAAGAAGATGGTGAAAAACTGAGCAAAGGAGGAAAAGTCGACAAACGGGCAGAGTTTCGACTCTCAAATGAAAAATGGATGGATTTGCCTTTAGAAACTCTACCTTATATAAGCTCCTACATGTCTCAATCAATCCAAAAAATGCAGAAACACTGTCAGGGAAATGAAACTGCCATAGAAGACCGACATGGCGCTGTAAGCCCTCTGTGCGGCGTCACAAAATCTATGTGCGGTTGGCCGCAAAAAGCATGTGCGGTGCCGCATATGCTATTTATGGCACAGCACTGTAGCGATGCTTCGGCGATCACTCATTCGATGCCAGAACTGTTATTCTTCACCCTCGGTACAAGAGATAGATGACCTTTCTCTCTTCTTTAGAGAGGAAGGGCTGGAAAAACGATGTCCTCACTGACCGACGAAGGGAAAAGAAAAGAAGAAAGGGGCCAATCAAAGTCAAAAGCATGCATACATCATATTCACGCATCCATAACACAAGCATACATGATAGGAAGCATCGTAGCATTTTACATAGTCATAATGTACATGGCATAAGTATGACATATCATTACAAAGACGTCACCCTTGCAAGAGTACTACTTCCCACCAAGGGAAACAGGTGACGTGGCTGCCCTAAAAGGCTACATAGAAGGAAGATGTTACAAAGGAAAACTCAGCGACAGCATCACAGTCACCAAGTCATTAGCGCCCTCCTCTCTTGCGCCTCGTCATCGCCAGCCTCATGGGCATCGGACATGTCTAGACGTGTTAGCATCCCACCAAGGGCCGCCTCTATTCTGCAAGAAACTCTGTAAGTCCGGCGAATAAAACTCCAAGGAATCTGTGGCAAACAGAATGTCAAAAATCCTGAGCATAAGAAAGTGAAAATGCCTTCCTTACATGAAAATCATTTCTGAATTGAAGGAAAAATCATACCTCGGCATCCTCCGGAATGTCTCACACATCCGAGCGAACGGCATCAGGAAGCTACCACATCCTCAAGGAGCCATCTACCTCATAATATGAGATCTCCTCAGGGATGTAGAATTCTCTGTCCCAGTTTATCGCACCGGTATTAGAGCTTGGCCCAGCGCCCTCGCCTGCATCAGGGACAGGTCCCCCAGAAGTGCTCCCTCCTGGTGCCTCAGAAGTTGCATGGATGACCGGCTCCCTTGGAGGGGCAGATCCAATGGAAGAGCGACCCCTCGGTGTGATCTCACGCATCAGGAAGGCAGAACAAAAGTCGTGATAGCTTTGGTCAGGGAGTTGGTAGATGCGCCCATCATCGCCATTGCAAAGCGCAAGGGAAGGACGAAGCGCCAACCCATGCCTCATGTACACCGGGGGGGGCTTGGGGACACACCAGGAGCCGGTGGTCTGGAAGCATACCCTCTCTCCCAAGAAAAATAAGCGGTGGTAAGGCGAACGCAATAGAAGCCATCTCTGAGAGAGATGCTCGGCAAAAATTATGCTGTCAACATCAAGACGCCGCAACTCTCCAAAAGGCCTCGAGATCTGTCACATTGAACGATGAGCAAAATGGTTTAAGTACTAAGGTAATGAAGAAAGCGAAGTAATGAGTGTAAAACCTCTGGCTCCGTCAAGTTGTCGAAGAAGGCTCGGAGTGTCAGGACGTTGTAACTGTCAGAGTTAGAGCTCCAGTTAGACTCTGCCCATCTCCTTCCAGCAGGAAAATCTCTCAGCCTCTGTCTGATCAATCCAGGGGCTATGAAAGCAAAATACTCATATGCCCAAAGTTGCACATATCAGACAGTCAAAAGTCAACATTGTAAATTAAAATGCAAGCCAGGGAATAGAATGTACCTCCCAGAGGGGTGCCGTACCACCAACAGAAAAGATGTTCCCTCGAGACAGCTCCACCATGTCATGGTACATGGCACTAAGCACTGCACCGCCCCAGTCATAGTCCCCCCAGGCACTCAAATCAGCCAGGCTAGCCAAAATGTT
Organism: Reutealis trisperma; assembly: GCA_947687605.1. Classification (NCBI taxonomy): domain Eukaryota; kingdom Viridiplantae; phylum Streptophyta; class Magnoliopsida; order Malpighiales; family Euphorbiaceae; genus Reutealis; species Reutealis trisperma. The sequence goes on along the minus strand of CANTUT010001738.1, from coordinate 63,652 downwards.
GAGATCCACTGTGTCTCTTAAAGAATGGGAGAAAGTATAACCCGCTATAATCAGCAGACACAGTCGGGCCACTGCTGCATCTGAGACAATCCCGCCGGCAGCCGCTGCCCACTCCAGCTTATCCGCCAGTAAGGTGCGCCTTACCCGGGTACTATCGCGGGGCAGGTCAAAACTAAGAAGAGCCTGCGTCTCTTCAGCAGAGAAGGTCTATCTCCAGTCACTGCATATGTCAAGAGGTCGAGTCCCAAATCGGATCCCATACAACAAATGCAAGTCAAGTGGCGTGCAAGTCATTTCCCCGCAAGCAAAGTGGAAGGTGTCCATGGTGTCCCACCACCTCTCCGCCAAAGCTTTGATCAAACTGATGTTCAAACAGTCTGGGGTTGACACCCCCAGAAAGTCAACAAAGCCGGTGGGCTCAAGTATGGCCCCAACAGCGCTGCCCGGGGAGACACACCTGACCACCTCCCTAAGATTGCTGCGACCGCCCCTATTCCTGATTGTTTGTGCCTGCAAGAAAACCAGCAAAAGCATGAGATAATCTCATGGAAGCTATGGACAAAATTGGCTTTCGAAAAAGGTAAGCAAGACTACCGACCACTAGTTGACCATCATAGGACACATGATCTTCGGGGTCCTATAATAGGAGGGCTGGGTGAGAATTGTCTCTGGGCACTTCGTACTGACGTCCCCGACCAACAGTAGAGGAAGAAGAGGCCCTCCTTGAGGAAGTAGTTCTATGATGAGAAGAGGATGCCATCTTAACCAAATGCCAGACCTGACAGGCAAAGCAAGAAAAGAACACATTATTATCATTGTCAAAAAAAAAAAAAAAAAAAGAGGAAAATTTTATTATTAGTGCTACTAAAAAAAAAAAAAAAAGGACGAAAATTTTATTATTAGTGCTACAAAAAAAAAAAGGTTAAAGTAAAAAAAAAAAAAAAGGAAAATTTTATTATTAGTGCTACAAAAAAAAAGGTTAAAGTAAAAAAAAATTAGTTAAAAAAAATCGTTACTAAAAAAAAAAAAAAGAGGAAAATTTTATTATTAGTGCTACAAAAAAAGGGGTTAAAGTAAAAAAAAAAAAATCGTTACTAAAAAAAAAAAAAGAAGGAAGAGGCTTGCTCATGTTTTGAATGAGCAAGCAAAGAGGGTGCTGCACCAAATGAGGTGCAGCCCCTATTTATAGAATTTCAAGGCATAAAGGAGGACAAAATAGTGCATAGTAAAAAAATACCCTATAATTTTTTTTTAGTCGCACGAAAGTAAATTTTCAGCCAGTGTTATTTCAAAATCAGGATTCAAAAATCGTTATGTGTGCGTGAGATTTTTATCTACTCATAGTCAGTTCATTGTCCTATTTTTGGATAAGGTATAGCCCTGACATCAAGAAAAAAATCAAAAAATTATAGACCAGAAAATTCTTTAATATCCCGAGAACAGACGAATTGAGTCCCAAAATTCATGAAACTTATCTCATCACAACCAGGTTTCCTTTTTCTCAAGTTCATACTTACTTTTTCGGGTTCACTCTCATCAAAACTGTCTAACTGATAGACAACTTTGATGAGGGGGCAGCTGTGAACCCTCATTTTAGCACCTGCAAAATTAACATTAATTTCTCCAAAGCTGGCTGGAGCAGTCTTGGCATAATCAGATGCCTTTCCACCCTCGACCGGACCTTTGTATCAGACATCTTTTTTGGAACTGACCAAAATCTACCTCAAGACTGATTGTCAAAATATCCTAAAATTAATTTCGATCTTAACGATACTGACCGTTAATTTTTCTGAGCTCTATAGCTCCCAGAAACTGACCTGGAAGTCTCAAAAATTGACCCAAAAATTCTAAAAAAAGGGCCGTCAAGGAAAATCTCGGGATGCTTGCTGCTCCACGTGGCACGCCGCACAGGAGCCTTGCGGTACCGCGTTAGGTCTGCGCGTTACCGCAAGTCTCATTTGCGGCACGCCGCAAATGCCTGACACAGCGCCGCACAAAGCTAGTGCGGCGCCGCGTCAGGGCACGATTTCTCTGCTCCAATGGGGCCCACACACGCGTAAAATGACCTCTTTACCCTTCTTTGTCCAGTTATCAGTCATGTTCTGACCCTATCCTTTTGGTCTTTTCATATTTCTATTACCTAAACTACCCTCTACCTATTTGCCTATAAATAGGCTCCCATTCCCTCATTGTAACACACACCAAAAGTTGATATTGATAGCTATCTATCAACCTTCTTTCTTCTTCTCCCTCCATCCACTCTCTAATTAATTAATTAATCATTTTAATTAATTAATTTTTCCACCCAAGCCTAGTTAATTAATTTTTTTAATTAACTAAAAAAATCTTTTTATTTACAAAATAATTAATTAATTAATCTTTTTAATTAATTAATTACCTTTTTAAATCAATTAAATCAAGAAAGAAAATCTTTTTTTTAATTAATTAATTACCCCTGTTTTTTAAAAAATTAAAAAAATTCCTTTTTACTCAATTACTATTTTTAATTAATTAATTCACTCACCCATCACTTTTTTTTTTGTTGTCATCCATCAACTCGTTTTATCCGGTCCGATAAAACGGAATTTCGATCCGGCAAAACACTTTTTCCAACTGATCCATCGAAATCCAAGGTATTTTTATCAAACTCGTTCTCCAAGCCCCAAAAATCATTTTTTTAAAAAACTCCTCCACTTAACCGTAGAGCGAACTACGTGGGTTTTGATCCCCATTCAAACGGGGTACGTAAGCACATTTGGAATTTAAGTCTAAATCTAAAATCCAATTTTCTTTTAAAATTGAGCATTCTTTTTCTTGTTTTCCTTTTGTAAGTCAATTATCTTTTTACAATATGTGTAAGGGAATTTGTGGCCTTCCTAGAATCCCATAAGGGCTAGAGAAGGCATCCCACCTTTTTACGTAATTATCTTAATTAAGGAGTGATCATGTGGTTCCCCCAAATCTTTAAAGATTGGAGGGAACACTCTCCTTTATCTGTGAATGTTTATTGTTCCATTATTTTTTTTATGCATTCATTTCATGTTCATGCATTCTATTTTGCAATTATTAATGTCATTCATGAAATTAATTTTTTAAGTCAAATTAAACCTAAAGAGCCAAATTTAGATTATTTTAAAACCAAAAACTTGGTCCCTGAACTCAATCAGGTTCGAAGACTAGTGATTTTTATCCTTGGGCAAATTAATTGCAAAATTAATAAATTGGAGTCACTGGGTTTTTTCCTTAATTTTCCCATCTAAAAATAAATTAGGGTGGCGACTCCCAAAAATCATTTTTCAAAACCAAATCTAAACCCGAGGGTTCCATCATGAGTCCAAACCCAAATGAGCATCCCGGTTCCCTCTAGCGAACCGGGCTGGTACTCGTGCGAGGCCTCACACCCCAGTTAAAGATTGCTAGAATAACTGAGCAAGGAGCTCATCATCCACTCCGAAAGGTCTCATTGCACCCACGTACATCTTGAGGTAGGTCTTAGGGTAAGTTGTGCTATTGAATTTATCCATTACGGGCATCTTGAATTTGGGTGAAACTTTGGCCTTTAGGAGTCGAGCAAGAGAATCGTTATCTATCATATCTTCATGCCTTTTGATATTTTTGATGGATCGTTCTATGGCTTCAAACTTTTCCATCAATCTCTTAACTTTGAGAAAGCTAGAGAAATCCCCACTTTGAAACGGATTCGCAGTGGGAATGGGAGCAGTGGCATTCACATCTAAAGGAAGGGAGGTGGGAGTTTCAGGTACTTTCCTATTATCAGTGAGATTAATAATGAGAGGAGTAAAAATATGGTATGGCTAGTCCTGGCTTGCATAGATGCAGGCTCAACAGAAGCAGAAGGGGGAGTAATAGTGGTATTGATCATTTCCTTAACTTTATTAATAATGGATTGGCATTGGGAATTGAGAGCACTAGTGAAAGTGGCAGACTAGGCATTGAGAGCATGGGTGAAAGTTTCAGCTTGGGTCTTAAGGGAGGTTGTGAGCATAGCTTAGAAAGTCTCCTCTTGTTTCTTAAGGAGATTGGCAAAAAAGGTGCTCATTGCATCTTGATCAAAAGAGCTGGAGGTGTTGACTATTGGTACCTTGAAAATAGAAAACAAAAAAAGGGTACGAATACAAAATTGTGAAGAAAAAAGGGAAGGTGTGTTGGAAAAAGGATTCATTCCACATGGTTGGTCATTGGGTTTTACATGTTGGCAAGGTGAGTGTGTGAGGTGTTTTGGGGTAACGGACCACCAGTTTGGGTTTTGAGGTGTTTAAGGGTTTACATTGTTGAGCTTCTCATTTATGTATGAACGGCAATGTCATGATGTATGCCAAAAAATGCTTCATCGGCATATGTATAGGTGTCTCTATTATTAGGGTACATGGAATCTAGAGTCAATGTTAGGGCAACTACATGCACAAGGGTGAAGGGTGGTTTGATTGAGGGTTCTGGTCCCACTAGAGCATCGATACACCTAACCACATGTGAGGCAAGGAGCCTTGCATGGGTCCAATGGTACTAATTACTCATTACACCATCGAAATGATCGGAGATTCATCACAGGGTAGAATGCTTTTGCTATCTCTCAACATACTCAAAGAGAGTTGTCGAGCCAATGTTACTCACCATCCAAAAATTTTCCTAAAGCTAAGATTAAGCAAAGAGTCTTTATTATATAAAGTGATGCATGAAAGTCAAATTACACATAATGAGCCAAATAGATATTATTTTAGAAAAATTTTTCCTTAACCAAATAGTAATCCTCTTATTTTCATTTTTATTTAAAAAAAGGTGGCAACTAGTCTCTAGTGGAGTCGCCAGTTGTGAGGTCTCACCCGAACACAGGCTCAATCCGCTTAAAAGGAATCAGGCTGCTCATTCGGAATAATTAATTAAAATGATTAATTAATTAATTTGGGGGAAGGATAGATTAAGGAAAATGATTAATTTGATTTTGAAAAAGTAATTAATTAATTAATTAAAAATATTAATTAATTATATTAATTAAAAAAGAGTTTTAATTAATTAAAAAGATTAATTAACTTGATTAGAGTGAGATAATTAATTAATTAAAAAGATTAATTAATTAATTAAAGAGTGGTTGGAGGGAGAAGAAGAGAGGAATTAGAGGATAGTTATGAATTCTAACTCAAAGGGTATTTTAAATGAGGAAATGGAAGGGCTATTTATAGGAAAAATGAGATGAGGGTGATTTGGGAAGTGAAAGTGTGAAAAGATGTAAAGGGTAGGGGATAAAAAACTGCTAAAAAAAAAAAAGATGGGGGCATTTTAGAGTTTTTGGTTCGAGTAGGGGACAGGGTCAGACCCGGATCCGTGGAGACTTGATCTGTGTCAGAGATACACGACCATCGCATCTGAGAAACATGGCCACTATGCCTTTCTAACGCAAATCTGCACCGCCTATGACATGGATCTACGCCGCCTCTGACACGGCACCATATGGCAGCTCGGCTCGCTTTTTAGGTCTTCTTTTGGTCAATTTTTAGGTGTTTTGGGTCAGTTTTTGAGACTTCCAAGTCAATTTTTGGGAGTTAAAGAATTTAGAAATCTTATCGGTTAGTGTCGATAGGCTCAAAATTAATTTTAAAATAACTGGGCAGTCAATCTGAGAGAAAATCCAGTCAGTTTTGGAAAAACACTGTCTGATACAAAAGGTTTAGTCAGGGTAAGAAAAGTATTAATATCCAAAAAATTAAGTATCTTCATACTAATGTGACCGAAAGTCCAATTTTTGCTCCGTAGGTGCTGCCCCTTTGACCCTTACCCGCTAACCGGCTAGCGGGATCGCCGTGCTGGCTTTGTATAGCACACTAATCTTAGCAGGTGTTAAACTGCGGCCAAATGATAAAAGTGCAAAATTGAGGATTCACAGTACTAAGCACAGGTCTATGCTCTTTCTCTTTTGCTTTTGATTACTCCTTTTTTTATTTAATTATAAGTGGACCCCACCAACCAGCTTGTGTCATCAATGACGCAAGCTAGCTTTGTTGCCGATTTTAACTTCATTTTTTTTACTTTTTTAAATATTATATATATATATATATATATATATATATATATATATATATATATATATGTTTTTTTTAATTAGAATTGAAACTTTGCTATGAAACCAAAATTTAACTAAGAGTATTATATACAGAAATAGCACAAGCACTAAGAACAATATCGGTATAGTAGATATTACCAGCACTAAGGCAACTACCAAGAATGAAAACATCTAAATCCCTACTTCAAGAGAAACAAGGAAAATTGTATTCTTGGTTTGGAACTTTGGGTGAAGTTTAATAATAAAAGAGATGAAATTGAGATAGAAACAACATTTGGACAAACTAATCAAGAGGAGATTTATTTATTCTAGGCTAAAATAATCATTATTCTCCAAAATAAACCTTAAGACTCTAGATCAAAAGTCTCTTGGAATTTAATGAGACTATAATTATTTGACTTGAAATTATGCATGTTTTGTTTGTGTGGCAATTTTTGGTATTTTTTGGAATATTGTATTGGTATTTGAAATTTTGTTTTTAGGTTTGAAGAGATATGAGTGTGGGAATAGTTTTTTATGGTTTGAATAGACATAAGTGTCTCTAGAATGTCTATTTTCTTGGGGAGACTCCGCCGAAATTTTGTAAAATTTAAGTATAACTTACATAGTTTAAGTTAGATATTAACATACTTGTTTTGGACATTTTCTCAGCCTCTAATCCATCTACTTGTATGGCTTTTTTAGATAGAGAGAGAAGACTCCTTAGGCAATGTTCAATCTGCACTAGTTCATTCCACAAACTCTTAGATACTTTGTCCAACCCTATATTTTTATTGTAATCTCATAAATCATTGGACCTTTTTGCTTTTTGTATCCACTACACTCTCCATTTTCTTACTCTTATTAGTCTTCTCAATAATCATTCTGCTAACCTGGACTCTTGTGCTAAGTGAAAAACTTTTTAGCTGCCAACCACTTTCGAATGTTGCCATAATTAATGATGCTTAAGGCTAGACTCATTACTTGCTGTAGAGTGGTCTTCTTCGTATGAACTCTTTAAATTCTTTAGACTTTGAAATTTGAGCATTTTATTTATTTCATGCATCCCACTTATATTTACAATTCGACTTTGATAATTAATACAAGACTTTGCATAAATCGTGTCACATCCCAACTTTAGAGATATGACAGTCCTAGAACACGGGGAGATATAAGGTTACCGATGCCTATAGAACCCACTTACACATACATAATTCATGCCTAGGATCTTACCAAACCTTATACAATAACTCATTCAAATCATTATATAAAATCCTTTAGTTGCGGAAGACAGTAATTAACACTTCACATATAATCTGTAAGGAAATAATATTCATAATCCACTCGAAAACCTTAATAAATAATATCTCAAAATAAACATTAAAAATAAATATTCCTGAAGCATCTAATGACAATCCTTCATAGCATGGTATTATTATTGACTTTGACAAGGAATCCCTAAGTGAAGTAGAATACTTGAGTCATCGCCTTGCCTCCTCACATTTGCTCACCTAGAACCACACAAGGAAAGAAAAGGGGTGAGATAGATGATCTTAATGAGTAAATGATATAGCACATAAATTAACATATATTCCTTTGAAAAGGAAACTCATAGCTTATACACATAGTTCATGATTTACAATTCATGAATCAAGTTGCAATTTAGCAAGGGTTCAATTTAACAAGTTTGCAGAAATCACACTTATAACACATAGAGAGTGAAGGCTATTGCTCTATCACTTGAACACATAGAGCAGAGGTGGCATTAAACCAAATTTCAACTCCTATCACATAGAAGGCGTGAAGCTGTTCAGGCCCCACAGCTAAAACCGCCCCTTTCTAGCTGAGGTGGATACACTACCCCTATCCATCGAGTTAAGACTATATGCATAGGTTCCAATGATTACTCGCATGGGCACGAGGACTTCTGCATAAAGGGTTAAAGGCACCATAGTTAGAGCTAATGATAATCACATGTAATAATAACATTTAAGGCAACAATAACATGTATCATAATAGTAATAGCAGTTCAACTTTTGAGCAAAAGATACAAAGATAATGTAGTTCCAGAAAGAATATAAGTTAGGGCAATAATCATAAGGAATTATCATTGGATAAACAAAAATAGTTTTTAGACCAATTGTCCTTTGGCAATCCAAACTTAACAAAGAGATCATAGAGTACATTTGAAATAGAAATTAACTTGGGTTTTAAGAATATCAAGGGTCACATAACATGATATCACATACTTGTAACATAACATAATGTTACTCACATTTGCAGCATGAATATAGTGTTTACTCACCTTATGGTTCCTTCGCTCCTAATTACGTAGCCCTTAGACTTCCAAGACTTTTCAAGCTCTACCATAACATTTAATTCAATACTTAGTATTTATTTAATCATGATGATATCCTATCCCATATCTATCCCATGCATATATAACATTCACATATAGTTAGAGTTGCACATATAAGTGCACTCATCACTTGCATATAATATGTTGATTTAAAAGTCTCGTACACTTAGCCTTAATAGGCCCATATGAAAACACATTATAACTCATGTAAATACTTTTCTAAGGTCAACACAATATTATTATCTTAATATTAATTCACTTTAACAATCATCTTAGTATACTTAACACTTCCATACATGTCAACTTATCAATAGCCTTTCAAATGTCATGCTTAACTCTTATGACCCATTAATTCAATCAATGTCTTCATCAATTCAAGACCATTAATTCATTATCAAGTCATCATAACATCTATTTCCATATTTCCCAATCATATTCACATTCTAATCACAACATAAGGTTAAGATACCTTAAGTATATCTTAAGTATACCAAAGTTCCTCTAGGCTTGCCTAGTGTCTTCCATTCAACCAATATGCAATTTAACCATTTATCATACATATATACATGTCAATGATCATCAAAATACATCACATAAAAATTATAGACATTGGGATAAAAATATCATGGTAGGCTGAATGCTCCATTAAAGGGAAAAATTGAATTTTCTCACTTTTCGCACTTTCCGTCTATTACAGTAATATGTAAAACAATGGTTTGAACTAAAATTTTTCATGTAAATACAACAAAAATCATTTTTGAACATTAATCTACATGAATCAGCAACAATAGGTCTATCTTATACATGAAAATTTAAATTTTTAGGATGCAAAACCATGAGTCTTTTTGTTTTTGGTATTTTTCGGTTATTACAGTAGTATGTAAGTAAGTGGTTTAAACCATTATTTTTCATTCAATCATAGCAAATATCAGTTTAGAACATCCACATGTATGAATTGGCAGCCATTGATCATAATTATGCATGAAAATTCCAAGTTTCAAGGTTTAGGGTGAAAATCATGAGCTTTTACGCTTTCCGTTCATTACAGTAATATATAAACACATGATTTAAATCATTATTTTTCATCAAAACAAAATAATTATTAGTTTAGAATATTAAACATCACAAATCGACAGCCATTAAGTTTTCAAAACATGGAATTTTCTAACTTTCAAGTTCTAGAGCGAAAACCTTGAATTTCCTTGTTTTCTAAAACTTTTCGGTCATTACAGTAATATGCAAAAATATGATTTAATCCAAATTTTTTCATCAAAACACATCAAAAATCAGTTTAAAATTCAATGATGCAAAAATTTCCCTCCCTTGGTATGGTTTATGCATGAAAATTTTAATTTTGAGTCACAGGATTCACTTTTAGAGAAATCGCGTAGAAAGATTTGTGTTTTCGGTAGAGAATTAGATTTCTCTTTCAAAAACTCACCCAAACTGAATTAATTCTATAAAAATCAGTAAACAACCAGTTCAAAATAATTTTCTCATAATTTATTTCATAAAAATCAGATAGGAAATTGAAAGAGAAGAAAAACTTATGATTACGGTCAAGAAATCGCAAAGTTGAAAGGTGTTTTCTTAATTTTGGTAGAGAGAATTATTTTGAGAGAATTTTTCTGTCAAAATATAGAAAAATAGAGTGGTGGCTGCTGGAATACTAGGGCTGGCCAAAATTGGTGTTTTAAATATAGAGTTTTAGGCAACTTCCACTAATGCCCTTAATGAGCTAGGTTATGAGGTTTTTGGGTAGAGAGTTTTTAGGTATTTGGGCTTTTTATTTAAATTAGGGGTAATTAAAATAAAAATATTTTTTCATATTGTTTTCATTAAAATTTTCCCTAAAACATTTATTTAAAAATATTTTAAAAATACTCATAAAATTAATTTATGCTTAAAAATTTGCCTTTATGCATGAAAATTCATTTCATTTAAAATAATTTATTTTATGCTAATGTACTTTATGTAAATTATTTATTTCACAATAACTCATATTATGCATATTAAAATTTATTTAACATGCCACATGCTCATCAAACACATAGAATACAAATTCTCATAAAAGTACACGCTTAGCTTTAATAATTCTAAATCAAGCAAATTATCACGAAAATTTCTAGGGTAAATGTGGGTTGTTACAAATTACTTGCTTTTATTGTATTGAAAAAGTAGTCGGAGGCTTACTTATTTTAGCCGTGTTATCGGCCTTAGATATGTCACTACAAACTGCCTTTTTTCTTTTTTAATTATAGGTACATATTATTGCAGCCATATAATTGATTGATATAGGACTTTGCATAATTCGCTTGCTTTTATTGTTATTGGAAAAGTGGTCGGAGGCTTACTTATTTTAGCCTTGTTATCGGCCTTAGATATGTCATTGCAAATTGCCTTTTTTTCTTTTTTATAGGTACATATTGTTGTGGCCATAGAATTGGTATATTGACTTACTTCCTTCATTCCCTTAATGGTGGGAAAATATTTCTTACAGTCCCTTGACATCCTTCTAGAGGTTATTGATAGGGACAAGAGTTTAGCTTAATAGGAAGGTGATACTTTACTAGTCTTCTACTCAATCTTAGAATTTCATCATATCTCTAAATAGAGCAGTCTTTGAGCTCTTGTACTAATTCAATCATTTTCCTTTTCAATGTAGGATGGAGCAGGCCACTGATGTATGTGCTTCTAGGCTTCTCAAAAGCGCCCAAGTTGACTTCCTCCAAAGGATCTTGGACTTTAGTCTTGGTGTCGTCCATTTTAGGTGGAGCATCCTTTAACTCATGTAATTGAATTTCATCTACCTTTGTGACCTCAACAATGAATGCTGAGATGAACACATTGGCTATGAGATTATCTTCAGTCTTACCAAGTTCTAAGGCTATTCTGAATGGAAAAATGTTGACAGTAGACCCATTGTCTATTAAGACTCTAGAGGTTGGCCTCCTATTGAGGTGAGCCTTAATATACAGTGGTTTAATATATTTTTCATCCTTTCAGCAGGCTTTTCAAAGATGACTCTTTTTGGCACTCCAGGTTCTGTAGCTTGAATGGTCACTCGACTGCACACAATATGTTTCTCAAAGGTTACCTCCAAAGTCTTCAGTTTTTCTTGAGGTTCTTCTTCAAAATTTTTATCTCTAGACCTTTTAAATGAAGATGAAAAAGTGATGGATGCCATAGAACACCTCAAAGGTATGGAAAATTAGCCCACTTTGATTTCTTGCATCACCTCATCTTATATGCTACCAACAAACTCTAAGTTTGTAAGTACTTTGTACATATTTTGACCTTTTCTTTTGTTCTTATTTTATGTGAGATTTTGCCATTCTGGCAGCTACCCTCTTTTTTTAAAGTCTCATTTTTTGAGTTTTAGTAAGAGGTTGTGGAAATTTCTTGTTGCGGATAAGGTATGCCACTGGTTCTCCTTAACTTCTACAAGTGGTAGCACAAACCTTAGCTAACTTCTCTGGGTGGCAGCTATTGGATAGAAAGTCTGAGGTAGACCCTTTCTTTTTATGTTGGAATTTGGCATAGTCTACAACATTCTCCTGAGAGGATTTTTCAGACTATGATGAAGGCTCTTAGGCAGTCTCTTAGCAAGCCTTGGTTGTCTTCTTTAGGTATTAGTTTAGGGATGGAAAGCCTAAGGTAGACTCTCCTTTTTCATGTTAAAGTCTAGCCCAGTCTCTAGCAACCTCTTGTTTAAACTTTTAGGCTAACTTTGATGTAGACTCTTAGGGAACCATACATGCTTTGCTTTCTCCCTTAGTGCTCCTTGTTGAATTTTATTTTTCTCATTAATTAGGGCATGAAGATGCACTCTGACATCATTAACAGTAGCCATAGAAGGGAAAAGGGTCTTCATCAATTAGCATAATCTTTTTCTTTTTCTTAGGAAACTTTAGTATCTCCTTATTAATTATATTCTGAATGACCTTTTAAAAAGACCAATATGCATTAGTAGTATGATTTCAGGAGGCATGATACTTACAATACTCTTTTCCTTTGATATCTTTCTTTTGTAGGTATCTACTGACCCACAGGTAGAGTAATAAAATCCTTCCTAAGGAGGAAGTCAAAGATCTCTTTAATCTTGATCACATCGAAGGTGTGCAACATTAAAGAAGTTTTGAGTCTTCTTCCAAGTATCCTAAGGCTTTGTTGGTGTGAGGCCTCGCCCGAGCATTGGCTCAATCTACTAAAGGGAATCGAGATGTTCATTTGGGTTTAAACTCATAATAGAACCCTCGGGTTCAGATTAATTGATTTTAAAAATGATTTTGGGAGTCACCACCCTAATTTATTTTTAAATGGAAAAATTAAGGAAAAACCCAATTGACTCTAATTCATTAATTTTCAAATAATTTACCCAAGGATAAAATCATTAGTTTTAAACTAATTTGGATTCGAGGACTAGGTTTTTGATGTTAAATAATATAAATTTGGTTCTTAAGTTTAATTTGATTTTGAAAATTAATTTCATGGATGATAAATATTATATCACAATTATAATGATTAGTGCATAAGCATGGAGAAAAGTAAAACATTCTCAAATTAAACTAATTACATAAAAAAAAAAAAGAGGGGGGGGGGGGGGTTGGGGGAGGAGGGGAAGGAGATTGATTATGATTTGGATTTGAGATTTGTATTTAGATTCCAAATGTTCCTACGTACCCCATTGAATGGGGATTAAAACCCATGTAGTTCATTCCACAATTAAGTGAAGGGGTTTAGAAGTTGATTGGATGATTGATTTGATTTGGGTTTATGGGTGAGAAGAAAAGGCAGATATCTTTACTTTTGAAGGGCAGAGAGTTTTACCAGACCGAAATTTCATTTTATCATACCGGACGATTGGATTGATTAGAAATTAATTAATCAATTAAAATGATTAACTAACTAATTAATGTGACAAAAAAATGGATGGATTAATTAATTAAAATAATTAATTAATTAATTTGGATAAATGATGGATTTAAAAAAGAGGATTAACTTGATTTTGAAAAAGAAAGAAAGAAAGAAAGATTAATTAGTTAATTAAAAAGATTTAATTAATTAATTGAGTGATTAATTTAAAAAAAAAAGAATTTTAGTTAATTAAAAAGATTAATTAATTATTTAGAGAGTGGTTGAAGAAAGAAGAAGAGAGCAATTAGAGAACGGCTATCAACTCTAACTCATGGGGTGGAGAGAAATAAGAAATTGAGGGGGGTATTTATACGAACAGTGAGTGAGAGTAGTTTAAGAATTGAAAAAGTGAAAAGACCAAAAGGATAAGATTGAACGAAAGGGGCAATTTGGTCATTTTAGGGGCAGAAAATGAAACTCTAACTTGGCTTCGTGCAGAATGGGGCATAGCTCTACATTAGAGGGTGCAGATCCTCGTCAACTCTGCATGGATTTTCGCCAGTGATGTGTGAATCTGCATCAACTCTACGCGGATTTGCTCTAGTGGTGCGAATTCGCGACTCAACCTTCTTTTTTTTTTTTTTTAGAGATTGGTTGGTTTGGGGTTTAGTTAATTTGGGTGTCCAATAACAATGTAATTAAATATTAAAGGCTAAAAAATTTTCTTTTGGGGGTGTTGCCCCTGAATCCTTGCCCTTTAATCGGCTAGTAGGACTGCCATAACTACTCTGTGTAGCGCGTTAAACTTAATAGGTGCTAAAGTGTGGCTAAATGATGAGGATGTAAAATCAAGGGTTCACAGTTACCCCCTATCAGAATTGTCCTATCTGTTAAGCAATTATGATGATAGTGAACCCAATACTTGGGATGATATAAAGAACCAAAGTGATATCTAAGTCGATGTTTGGACATGTTTAGATGGGAGATATGGTTGAAAAAGAAAGATGGTAAAAAGAATCACAAAGATGTTTAAACAGTCATTTTCAAATGTTTATGGGTGAAAAATATGGCTAATAAATGGAAGTAAGAAAATGGACCAAAGGGATATCTAGATTGTGGCTAGATATTTTTGGGTGAATTGATGGATTTAGGTAAAATATATGGAAAGTGGAACCATATAGATGTCTAGGTGATCATTTCTAGACATTTATAGATGAAATTAATGGATTTGGATAAAATATGTGGAAAGTGGAACCATATAGATGTCTAGGTGATTGTTTTTAAACATCTATGGGTGGAATTAATGGATCTAGATAAAATAGATAGAGAAAAGAACCACATTGATGTCTAGTGATCGTTTCTAGACATTTATGGGTGGAGTTAATGGATTTGGATAAAAGAGATGGAAAAAGAACCACATACATGTCTAGGTGGTAGTTTCTAGATATTTATGGGTAGAATTGATGAATTTGGATAAAAGAGATGGGAAAAAGAACCACATAGATGTCTAGGTGACTGTTTCTAAACATTTATGGGTGGAAGAGAATTTTGGATAAGATAATTTAGTGAAAAGAGAGCCATGACCTATGGCAAGAAGGCTCGAGAGATTCTAACAAGATTTTAGTAAAGGCAGAGTCTCAGCCTATGGCTAGTCAGCTCAAGAGATTCTGAAAAGATTTTGATAGGAGAGCCTCGACCTATAGCAAGTTGGCTCAATAGATTCTAGAAAGGTTTTAATAAAGGAAGAACCTCAGCCTATAGCGAGTCAGCTCAAGAGATTCTACAAAGATTTTGATAGGAGAAGAGCATTGGCCTATGGTGAGTTAGCTCGATAGATTTTGAAAAGATTTTGATAAAGGGAAAGCCTCAGCCTATGGCGAGTCAGCCTGAAAGATTCTAAAAACATTTTGGTAAAGGGAGAGCCTTGGCCTATGAATAGTCGGTCGGAAAGATTCTGGCAAGGTTTTGGTAAGGGAAGAGCCTTGGCCTATAAAGAGTCAGCTCGATAGATTCTGAAAAGATTTTTAGTTGTGATGAAGAAACTTAGGCTTATGAATGTGAGGGGTTAAGCCTTTGGAAGGCTTAAAGTATCTTTGCTGGGATTAAAGAGACTCTGGAAGACACACTTTATTGATTATATATGAAAAGGTATCATTTAGCGTCAAAGAGACACTGGTCAGCTTTAGAAGGTGTCGGTTAGCTCTGAGGAAGTACTTGTTAGCTTTAGGAGAGGCTATTAGCTTGGCTTATACATGATGGTGCATGATTGTAGATGCTTGCATATACAGGTATGTTTATACATAGATGATGCATGTTCATATGTGCATGTTTTAGAATTCATGGACCTTTTGTCTAATTTCTATTGCATGGATGCATGAGGATAGATTCACGTATTTGCTTTGTGAATGTAGTTTTTATTATGACTCTTCCATCCGTGGAGCTATGCATTGTGGACTGAGAAACTCGATAACGTTAAGGAACTCAACTTAGGTTGATATGGAATAGTTGTCATGGTGGTATTACGAGGAGTTTGAGTGGATTGAGATTTTTCAGAGGACTTGATTTAGGTTTTGTAATCCAATGGCCTATGGTTTCTGTTTTGGTGCTTCTAAGGAGGAGTTGTGTCCCACCTTTAAGAAGTTTAATGCTATGACTTGGCTACAACTCAGAGGCAACTTTGGTGGTGCTAGAGTTTAAAGATTGGCATTTTCTATATTTTTCAGGAGTTTTTTGGATTGTCTTAGGATGACATAAGCCAGATAATGGTTGGTGATAGCCAAGTGAATTTGACCATTATGATTGAGAAGTTTCATGATCTCGATGACCAGGGAGATATGAAGGGGCGGAGGCTTATGATAAGGGCCTTGGTTTTCTATTTGAAAGTCATATATGGGTCCATTGATTAGGGTGATGCTAGAGTGGTAGATGAAATAGAGACATTTTATGGTTAGAGCCATGCTATTAGAGACACTGATGATTCTCGAATGCTTTATTTGAAATTTAAAGAGATGAACTGTCTTTCCAATTATTCACCAAATGGCAAAAATTTATCTATTCTTACCCTTTTTGGTTAGGGGTGTTTTATAGGTGTCTAGTTTTAGATTATTTTGCAGATGTGGCTGATGGATCATTTTTTGGTGGTGGCCCTTATTTTTTAGTCTGCATATGCCTTATTGAGACCTAGTCAAAGATCAAATGGGATGGTTGCTTGCAACTTACCCTAGAGGACACATTTTGGCATTGCCAATGGTAAGGAATTGGATCTTTCATTATCAAAGGCCATGGTTGTCGAGTGGTTCGCTTATTGAGTTTGGTTTGAATGACCATCGGCTATGGAATGAGGGTTTTGAAACAGATAGGATAGACTTAGGACATGCCTCCAGTCATTCCTTTCTTGGAGTCTGTGCAGGTCACAGCTCCTATTGCCAGAACTATTAGGGGGTGGATAGCTGAAGAGTTATCATGCTGTTTATTTTGAGATTTCACTTAGGACTATAGAGAGGTATGATAGGTGGTTAATAAAGATGGTTTGGTTAGTTGAAAAAGAATACTAGGCTACCCTGCTGAGGGGAACAAAGGGTGATGCAGCTAAGGAGGGAGAGACTGCAAGAGAAGCCATCAGTAGTAAAAGGACTACATCATAAATAGAAGGGGTGACTCAATTCTTTGAAGGAGACTAGGGATCTACTAGAGGTGATACACTGTAGGCTATAGTAATGACTCAGGCTATAGTGGTGATGACAAAGGAGACTGTGACTGCAGTAAGGAGACAAGATGTCAATAAATTAGAGATTCAAAAAAAAGACTACTATAGTTAGAGCAAAAAAAAGACTACTATAGTTATAGGTTGACAGGACAACATGAAATAGGATAAACTATAGACTACATTGAAAAGGCTGTCTTTTTTGTCATAATGATGGATTTATATTTTGCAAAATCTAATCACCATTAAATGAGACATCTTTTATTTTTGCTCTAATTTCTGCCTAAGCTGCCCTTTCAAGTTTTTAACTAAGCAAGCATTCTTTTCTTCTTCTTTTTTTCTTCTTTTTTTTTTTGTTTTTGTTTTTTTTCCTTCTTGTTATTTTTTTAGGCAAAAGAATTAAGTGAATGATGTATTAGGCACAGAGAAAATGAGAATGCAATGTAAACAAAATATTTTATATCATGATTTAGACTGCACCCAAGATGAATTGCCTACATGTCCCTTACATCATTTTTCTTTTACTCATTTCTTTTAGGGAGAATCAAGTCCACATAATTCTATTTACATATGCATGAAAAACAGAAATGAAATACAGATGTCATATTTAGCTAATGTATCATTTTAGTTGATCTAAGTTGCAATGATGAGAGAATTCGCGTCCAACTAGGTCCGTGAAGATGGTGCCTCCATCGAATAGGATCTTTTTTGTACTGTCTAGCCTAGTTTAGTTTGAACTTCCTTATGGATCATAAATAGGAGCTTGGATTTCTCCCAAAACTAGATTTCCCTTTTGTGAACCCTTATCTCTCAACTTCTAATTGAAGTGCTTGGCTAGTCTGTATGAATGACCCTAAATTTTGTACAGAGCATCGATTATCTTTTCATCAATGGTGTTTAGCTGGTCATGATATATTTTAATCTATTCTATTTTCATTCTCCATAACTTCTCCTTGATAGGTTTCTTATATGTGTAGATCCAGATCTCATGGACTATGATGCTTGGATCATCCCTATTATGTCCTTGTCTTATACAGAACAACTTATGAGCTATTCCACTACTACCATGCAAATGCAATGTATGGGATTTTGTATTTTTTTTATGCCATAATTAATAAATCCTTTTGCCTTTTTCATTTTGTTTATATTTTTTGTGTTTTTCATTTTTCTTATTTACTTTTTTTAAGATGTACCATTTAAAGACAAATCTGAAAAAAAATTAAAGCAATAAACTTTTTATTACTGATAAAAGTCCTATCATGAGTACATTAAAAGATAAGCCTAAAAGGTGAAATACATACTCATAAGGGTAAGACCTAACAAACTCAAATCCAAAGAAAAATTTAATAAAAAATAGACTCAAAAGATTCTGACTCAGACTTAGACTCAGGTGACTTAGACACAGACTCAAACGACTTGGACATGGACTTAGAAGACTTGGATAGTGGCACAACATCGTTGGTACTCTTCTCAAAATACTGGATATCAGGTGAGGCTAAAGACGGTTAGAGGAGCTCAATGGTTCAAAGAGGAATGGTGGTGATACAAGACTTTGGGTTTGGAAGCATGTCTCCACTATTAATGATTTGTGCTTCAAAGACTTGCATGCGTCAATTTTGTGCCCCAATCCTTGATGATAATTGCAGTGTTTGTTAGCATTATAGCCCTTGGGTAAGGGGTTTACAGATGCTCTTGACTCTAGAGGCTCAATAAGATAGGCTTCCAAGGCCTTCTTATAGATAATGCTTAGGGGCATGCCCAACTCAGAGCAAGCTCTTCTTTCCAACCTCATTAGTTGGTGATAAGAGACAACATTTACCTCCCCTTCTCTTTTGGTAGGGAAGTTGGTGGGATTAGTGGTGTAATTATTATTCTCATGATACCTCAAACTAGAGGATTCATCCTTGATTTGTCTATACTGAATCAATCCTCGATCTTGGAGGCAATGATAATGAGAGCTTTGAGGTTAAGGAGGTATTGAGTTTGCAGATGAACTTGATATTAGGAGAGGAGGTTCTTGACAATTATATCAATTGGCTCCACTTTAGATGGACGGTTCACCATTTAGGATGCTTTGCCCTCCAAATTGTAAGGAACACGGTGAATGACTCTCTTTGACCTTGCTTGGTTATTTCTAAATCTCGATGGATGACATCCACCTTGATGTTATAGTGGTATTGCTTGACATATGCATTGCATATGTCATCTCAAGATTTCTTATGATTTTGGTCTAGATTTAGCACCCATTTAATAGCAGCTCTAATCAAGGACTACTAGAATAACTGAGTAAGGAGCTCATCATCCACACCAAAGGGTGTCATGGCACCCACATACATCTTAAGGTGAGTTTTGGGGCATGTAAAGCCATTAAACTTATCCATGACCGGCATCTTAAATTTTAGAGGAACCTATGCATTTAGAAAGAGAGCTAAAGAGTTGACATCTATCATGTCCTCATGCTTTTTAATGTTCTTGATTGTTCTCTTTATGGCCTCAATTTTTTCTATCAATTTCTTAGCTTCAAGAAAGCTAGAGAAATCTCCACTTTGAAAAGGATTCATAGTAGGAGAAAGAGTAACTGTATTCAAGTCCATGGCAGGAGAGGTTGGAGTTTCAAGTGTTTTCTCATTATCAGTGAGATCGATAATAAAGGAAGTAGAAGTGGGGGCATGGCTGGTTCCTACTTGAGCATAAGCAAGCTGAACAAGGAGAGGAGTGATAGTGGCATTGGTTAATTCTTTGACCTTAGTGATGATGGATTAGTGTTGGGAATTGAGAGCACTAATTAAAGTGGCAAACTAGGCATTGAGAGCATGGGTGAAAGTGTCGGCTTAGGTCATAAGGGTGGTGGTGAGTGCGATTTGGAAGATTTCCTCTTATTTCTTAAGGAGGTTGGCAAAAAAAGTGCTCATCATGTCTTGGTCAAAAGAGCTAGAGGTGGCCATTGGTACCTTCAAAATAGAAAATAGAAAAAATGGTAAGAATACAAAATTATGAAGAAAAAAAAAGGAAAGTGTGTCGGCGAAAAGGATTCCCTCCACGTGGTTGGTCATCGAGTTTACATATTGACAGGGTGAGTATGTGAGGTGTTTGGTTTAACAGACCACTAGTTTAAGGTTTTGAGGATTTACTTTATTAAGTTTCTCATGTTATGTATACATGGAAATATCATGATGCATGCTAAAAAGGCTTCATGGGCATATGTACTCGTGTCTCCATTATTACGATATATGGAACCTAGAGTCAACACTAAGGTGACTATATGCACAAAGGTGAAGGGTGGTTTGATTAAGGGTCCCCGTCCCACTAGAGCATCGATATACCTAACCACATGTGAGGTAAGGAGCCTTACATAGGTTCAACTATACTGATTACCTGTTACACCACTGAAATGATCGGGGATTCATCGCGGGGTGGAATGCTTTCCCTATCTTCCAACATACTCAAAAAGAGTTGTCGAGCAAATGCTACTTACCATCCAAAAGTTTTCTTAAAGATAAGATTAGGTAAGAAGCCTTTATTATGCAAAGTGATGCATGAAAGTTAAATTATACTTAATGAGCCAAATGGAGATTATTTTGAAAAAATTTTTCCTTAACCTAATAGCAATCCTCTTATTTTCCTTTTTATTTGAAAAAGGTGGCAACCAAACCCTTGTGGAGTTACCAGCTGTAAGGCCTTACCCAAGTATTGGCCCAGTCTGCTAGAGGGAATTAGGATGCTCATTCTGGTTTAAACTCACAATACAACCCTCAGGTTTGAATTGGTTGATTTTGAAAAGGATTTTGGGAATCACCTCCCTAATTTATTTTTAAATGGAAAAATTAAGGAAAAACCCAATTGACTCCAATACATTAATTTTCAATTAATTTACCCAAGGATAAAATCACTAGTCTCGAACCTGGTTGAGTTTGGGGACTAGGTTTTTAGTTTTAAATAATATAAATTTGGATCTTAAGTTTAATTTGACTTTGAAAATTAATTTCATGGATGACAAATATTATTTGATAATTATAATGATTAGTGCATGAGCATGGAGAAAAGTAAAACATCCTCAAATTAAACTAATCACATAAAAATAAAAAGGGAAACGAGATTGATTGGGATTTAGATTTAGATTCCAAACGTGCCTACGTATCCCATTGAATGAGGATCAAAACCTATGTAGTTCATTTCATGACTAAGTGGAGGGGTTTAGGAATTGATTGGATCGATTGATTTGATTTGGGTTTGTGGGTGAGAAGAAAAGGCTGATACCTTTGCTTTTGAAAGGCAGAGAGTTTTACTGGACTGAAATTCTATTTTATAGGGACTGGGTGATTGGATTAATTGAAAATTAATTAATTAATTAAAATGATTAATTAACTAATTAATGTGATAAAAATATGGATGGATTAATTAATTAAAATGATTAATTAATTAATTTAGATGAAGGATGGATTTAAAAAAAGGATTAACTTGATTTTGAAAAAAAAATTAGAAAGATTAAATAATTAATTAGAAAGATTAATTAATTAATTAATTGAGTGATTAATTTAAAAAAAAAGAGTTTTAGTTAATTAAAATTATTAATTAATTTGGTTGGGAGTGAGATAATTAATTGATTAAAAAGATTGATTAATTAATTAGAGAGTGGTTGGAGGAAGAAAAAGAGAGAAATTAAATGATAGCTCTCAACTCTAACTCAAAGGATGGACAAAAATGAGAAATGGAGGGGGTATTTATAGGAAAAGTGAGTGAGGGTAGTTTAGGAATTGAAAAAGTGAAAAGACCAAAAGGATAGAGCTGAAAAGGGGTTAAAATTTGAGTTAAAAGGGGCAATTTGGTCATTTTAGGGGAAATTTTGATGTGGCTCTGCGTAAAAGGTGGCACAACTCTATGCCAGAGGGCTCGGATCTATGTCAGCTTTGCACGGATCTACGTCAGACTGGCACAGCCGCCACTCTAGTGACGTACAAATCCATGCAAACATGGTACGAATATGCTAGTCAACCTTCCTTTTTTTTTTTTTTTTTTTTTTAGAGATTGGTTAGTTTGGGGTTTAGTAAATTTAGGCGTCCAATAGCAATGTAATTAAAGATTAAAGGCTAAAAAATTTTCTTTCGGTCCACTAACCAACTAGCAGGATCATCGTAACAATTTCGCATAGTGCATTAAACTTAGCAGGTGCTAAGGTGCGGTTGACTGATGAAGGTGCAAAATTAAGGGTTCACAGGTGGTAATTGCATTAGCACTGGACAAACTTGGGATCCAAAATTAGCAAGGTTAGCAACAACAAACTTTTAGGTACCTACTTCTTGAAAGTCCCCATAGCTTTGTTTTTCATTATGTTGTCCTCCCTTAATAATTTCTCATACTCTGCTATTTTTGTAGCCAATTCATAGAAGTCTCTGAATTCCATTCCCTAGAATTTCTTTCTAAGTTTGATTTCAAGCCCCTTTATGCTAGCTTCATAAATTTAGTTTCAAGTAAGAAAACTTTGCATCTACTTCTCATCTTTTTGAAGTGAGCTATGAACAAATCAGTAGATTCCCCACTTCTTTGAGTCATCCTTGATAACTCAGCAATATAAACATCAGGCTTAGCCCTAAAAAACTAGATATGGAACTTTCTTTTCATTTGTGTGAGGCCTCGCCCAAGCACCGTCCGATCTACTAAAGGGAATCAAAATGCTCATTTGGGAAAGAACTCACGAGGAAACCCTTGAGCTTATTTTGAAAATAATTTTAGAGTCATCACCTTAATTTATTTTTATTTTGGGAAAATATAAGGAAAAAACCCATTTGACTCCTATCATTACCCAAAAGAAAAAGATCACTAGCCTTGAAACCAAAAAGGATATGGGGACTAGGTTTTCAATTTAACAAAATATGTTTAGCCAAGTAATATAAAAGTAACTTAAAATATATTTCATAAACAAGTAAAATGCATGAACAATTTATAATATGTATGATCATTGATTCCAATAATAAATACAAGTAATAATCCAAGGTAAGATTAATCATTACAAATAAAATTCCAAAATATAGGGGGATACCTCCTCTAGCCCTTATGGGTACTAGGAAAGTCACACATTCCCCAAACTAATCCTATTAATAAAGCAAAGCAATAAACACAAAAAATAAGTGAAGAAGGTGATAGAGGGATAGTTGATTAATTTTAATTGGATTTGATGCCTGAACCAAGCATGCCTATGTATCCCTTTGAATAAGAATCATAATCCACGCAGTTCTCCCTTCTTGTGAAAAGGTTAGTTTAGCCTAGCCACTTTATCATGTTTTGATTGATTAATTAAAAGAGGGTTGAATTAATTAATTAACTTAATTGATTACCAAGTTGATTAACTAGTAACCTAGATGCATTAGTTTAATTAACTAACTAAAATAGACAATAATCAAATAGAAAGGAAAAGAAGATTATCTGATGCTTTTGCAGTTTGGGGATGTAGGGCGGATGGAGCAAATGACCGAATCGCAATTTCACCTTCTCCACGCAAGAGACATGAGCCTCAAACCACCAGAATGCAACTTCACCTTCTCCAAACAACGGACACAAGCCTTAAGCAAGAGACTTGCCTCGAATAGGCTGGTGGAAAGCCTTGAACTAGTCGAGTAGGAAACAAGGAGAAACCACCCAATATGCTTTGCAAAGCAAGGAGCAGAAGCAAAGCAATTTACTTGAAGTTATAGCTTTTTAAGCCTCTAAGTCTGTGTGTCTTGAGAGTAGAGAGGCCACCTCTATATATAGGGGAAGAATGAAGCATAAAGACTAAAAATTCCAATATGGGAGCAGAAACACGCTGTTGGTGCCGCACAAGCCTATGCAGCACAGCAGAACCCTCTGTGGCAGTGCCACAAAGAGCTTTGCGGCATTGCAAGAGGCTCTGCGGCATTCACCGTAGAATCCTCTATGGCAGTGCTGCAAAGAGCTTTGTGGCACCGCAAAAGGCTTTGTGGTATGCGGCAATGGCCTGTCACTCACCCGTTCTGCCTGTTTTCGCCCATTCTCTCTCGTTTCTCATCCGTTTTCCATGATTTTAGTTATGTTATACTCGTTACTGAGTCTTGGATGATTTGGTGATGATTAAGGAGGCTTGATTGATTCTTTTCCTGACTGAATGGTCTATAATTTTGAGAGATATAGAATTAAGGGTTCACAATTGCCCCCTCATTAGGATTGCTCTGTCTGGTAAGCTATTTTGATGAGTGTAAACTTTTTAGACTGAAGAGGATACCCCCGATATATTCAAAAGCGAAGAGGATGCCCCCGGTATATTTGGAAGCAAAGTAGATTCTAACAGTGTGAAATGAAGAGGATGCTCCCAGTATATTTGGAAGCGAAGTGGATGCCCCAGTATATTTGGAAGCGAAGTGGAATTCTGATAAGTGTGAAATGAAGAGGATGCCCCTTATATATTTGGAAGCGAAGAAGATGCCCCTAGTATATTTGGAAGTGAGGTGGATGCCCCTGGTATATTTGGAAGTGAAGTGGATGCCCTCGGTATATTTGGAAGCGACTAAAAGAAAATGGCAGTTCCTCTTTGGTAGGAATGATAATGACAACCCTCTTTGGCAGGATATGAGAGTAATATTTTGTCACATCCCAACCTTAGAGATATGACGGTCCTAGAACATAGGGAGACATAAGGTCACCCACGCCCATAGAACCCACTAACATATAAACAAATCATGCCTAGGATCTTACCAAACCTCTTACATTAACTCATTTAAAACATTTAGATGAATACCATAAATTGCGGAAGACTAAAAATAATTCATTAGATATAAAATCCATAAGGAAAATAATATATCTTAATAAGTATCAATCAACATTCCCAGAGCATCTAATGACAAGACTTCATAAAAATTGTATTATTGATAACTTGGACAAGGAATTCCCCAAGCGAAGTAGAATGCTTCAGCCATCACCTTGCCTCCTCACATTTGCTCACCCGAAACCACACAAGGAAAAAGGGGTGAGATAGATGATCTCAATGAGTAAACAAAAGGCACATACATTATCACATATTCCTTTGAAAAGGAAACACATAGCTTATACACATAGTTCATGATTTATAATTCATGAATCAAGTTGCAATTTAGCAAGGGTTCAATTTGGCAAGTTTGCAGAAATCACACTTATCACATATAAAGAGTGAAGGCTATTGCTCTATCACTCGAATACATTGAGGAGAGGTGGCCTTATACCAAATTCCAACTCCTATCATATATAAGGCGTGAAGCTAATGAGGCTCCACGGCTAGAACTGCCCCTTTTAGCTAAGGTGGATACACTACCCCTATCCATCGGGTTAAGACCATGTGCACAGGTTCTGATGATTACCCGCATCGGCACGAGGATTTTGCATAAAGGGTAAAAGGTACCATAGCTAGAGCTATTGTTATTCATAATTAACAATATTACATAAGGCAACAATAACATGAATTCCAATAACAATAGTAGTTTAGCTTTCAAACAAGAGATATAGTAATAGTGTAGTTCCAGAAAGAATACAAGTTAGGGTGTTAATCACAAGAAATTCTCATTGGATAAACAAAATAGTTTTAGACCAAATGTCCTTTGGTAACCCAAGCTTGTCAAAGAATTCACGTAATAATATTTATAATAGAAAGAACTTGGGTTTCAAAGATCACAAAGGCTCACATAACAATATATCACATTCTTATAACACAACATGATGTTGTTCACACATATAACATGAATGTGGCATTTGCCACACTTAAAGAATGAATATGATGTTTACTCGCCTTGGGGTTCCTTTGCTCCTAGTACACATAGTCCCTTTTGCACTTCTCAAGCTCCTCGAACTCTAACATAATATTTGGTTTAATACTTAGTATTTATTTACTCATGATGCTCCTATCCCATAACTACCCATGCATATATAGCATACACATACACTTAGAGTCCACACATAGGTGTACTCGTCACTTGCACATAACACGTTGACTTTGAAAGTCTTGCATACTTAGGCCTTATGGCTCATATGAAAACACATTGCAATCACATCAATACCTTTCTAGGGTCATCACAATATTATTACCTGAATATCAATTCACTTTAACAATTATCTTAGTTCACTTTATACTTCCATTCATGTCAACTTAACAATTAACCTTTCAAGTGTCTTGCTTAATTCTTATGATCCCTTTCACTTCATTAACTCATAACCATATGTTCATCATCAAGTTATCATAACATCTAGTTCCAAATTCCTCAACCACATTTGCATTCTAATCATAATATAAGGTTAAGATACCTTAAGTATACCTTAAGTATACAAGAATGCATTTAAGCTTATCTAGGATCATACCTTCAACTAACATGCAATTTATTATTTATTATACATACATACATGTCAACAATCATAAAAACACATCACATAAAATTTATAAACATTGGGACAAAAATGTTTTTTATAGGCCGAATGCATCATCAAGGTAAAAACCAAATTCTTCTTCTTTTCGTACTTTCCGTCTATTTTAGAAATATGTAAAAACATGGTTTGAATCAACATTTTTCATGTAAATGCAACAAAAATCATCTTAGAATTTAAATCCATAAGAATCAGCCACTATTGGTGTTATTTATACACAAAAATTCCACTTTTGAATCATAGAGCACAAAACCATAAGTTTTCTTGTTTTTGGTATTTTCCCGTCATTTCAGAAATATGTAAACAGGTTGTTTAAACTATTATTTTTCATTCAATCATAGAAAATATTAGTTTAGAACACATCCCTGCATGATTTGGCAGTCATAGATAGGGTTTATACAAAAAAATTGCAAGTTTGAAGGCTTAGGTGAAAAATCATAAGTTTCCGCGCATTTCGCGCATTTCGTTCATTTCAGCGATAAACAGACACATGATTCAAATCATTATTTTTCATCTAAACAAAACAAATATCATATTAGGGTACTTATTCATACAAATTGGCAGCCATATGTCCATTCAAGAATAAAATTTTCCAACTTCTAAGTTCTAATACGAAAACCTTAAATTCCTTTGTTTTTCAAAACTTTCCTGTCATCACAGAAATATGCAGAAATATTATTTAATCCAATATTTTCCATCAAATGAAATCAAAAATCAGTTTAGAATACAACCATGCACAAATCGCCCTCCTTATGATTTTTATGCATAAAAATTGTGATTTTAAGTTATAGGATTCACCTTTGGAGGAATCTTGCGGAAAAAATCTTGTTTTCAGTAGAAAATAAATTTTCTCTCCCAAAAACTTACCCAAACAAAATTAAATCTATAAAAATCAGTAATCAAATAGTTCAAAATAATTTTCTCATAATTTATTTCATAGAAATCAGTTTAGAAATCGAAAGAGAATAAAAACTTACAGTTACGGCCAAGAAATCGCGAAACAGAAAGGTATTTTCAATATTTCGGTAGAGAGAAATATTTTGAGAGAATTTTCTGCCAAGATACAGAAAGAATAAGAGAATGGCTACTGGAAACCCTGGTTTGGCCAAAATTTAGAATATATATTAGGGTTTGGGTGAAATTTCCACTAATACCCTTAATGAATTAGGTTAGGAGGATTTTGGTGTAGTAGGCTTTTGGGTATTTGAGCTTTTCCTTTAAATTTTCAGCTGAATAAGAAATAAAATAAAAAGAGTATTTTTCTTATTAATTCTGGAACATTTCCCTCAAAAATATTTATTTTAAAATATTTTAAAAATACCCATAAAATTATTTTATGCTTAAAAATTGTCTTATGCATGAAAATTCATTTTATTTAAAATAAATTCTTTTATACAAATGCACTTCATGTAAATTATTTATTTCACAATAGCAACTCATATTATGCATATTAAAATTAATTTAATATGCCACATACTCATCAATCACTTAGATCACAAATTTTCACACAAGCACACACTTAACCTTATTAGTTCTAAATCAAGCAATTTATCACAAAAATTCCTAGGGTAGGTGTGGGTTGTTACATATTCCTATCTAGTAGGAATGATAATGCTGACCCCGTTTGGTAGGATTTGAGAGTAATATTCCTGTCTGGTAGGAATAACAAAGCATTGGTCCTTTCTAGTAGGTACGATCATCCTCTCTAGTAGGATTAGCAATTTATCTGCCCTGTATGGTAGGAGCAGAATGTCTATTTGTAATTACAAAAATCTTCTGCATGTTGAATCTTGAGTAACAGTGGTCAGATGTTCGAGGAAACTATTGCGATCATATAGAAACTTGTTGTTTTGAATTCTGACTTGAAACGGGTTCATTATTGCATTCCCGTGTGAAAAAGTTAGTATGCAGAAGGTACTATATAAAGGCGTGCCACCTTTCACTTTTTGCAACTTTTCTCATTTGTCAACTTTTCTCATTTGTCAAGTACTAAGGCATGATCCCAATCCGGCAGACTTACTGCAGGAACTGGAGCACCATGTGTCATGTATCGACATCATGGAGGTATTTACTGCTTTGCCCTTCTTTCCTGTTGCAATGTTAGTTCATAGAAAATATATGTATGTTAAATAAAAGGTTTTTTTTTTTTTTTTTTACAAAGACTACCACCATTAGATTGAGAGGCAGTAGATCAAATTTATCTGCTGTCTCTACTTACCTGAAGACTCATCCCCGAGTCCGAGGGTTGATTGAGCCATCTGGATTACTAGGATTTCTATCCTTGGATTATACCTGAAAGGGTAATATTCTTTTGCTACAAGCATTGGCAGAGAGGTGGTGGGATACCACAGACACTTTTCACTTTCTATGTGGGGAGATGACTATGACCCTTTTGGACTTGACGATGTTAGCTGGTCTGCCATTTCGACTGCGAGCCTTAGAGCTTTATCCCACTTGGACTTCTATTTCATTAGAGGTTATGGTTGACTTATTGGGTGTTGACCCTCCTTGAGGATATCCACATGTCCCCCCTTCTTGGCTTCGAGGATAGACTGACATTTATACTTATGATGTGGGAGTCATTTCAAATGAGCAAGCTGTCCGCTTGCTGATTCTGATGATATTAGGATGCTCATTCTACCACACACAGAGGGATACCATTAATCTAAACATTTTGCGCTCACTGGAGGACTTATCTGTTATTGGAGAATTTGACTGGGGAGGTACAGCTTTATGCGTGATGTATCGAGAGATGTCTGATCTGTCTCAAGGTGTATTTGCTGCTTTAGGAGAGACTCATATCATCTAGGAGGTATGCCTCTAGCTTTCTACTTCTGTATTGTACCCACTATCCCTACATATTATGATTATTTTCTTTTATGTAGTATTGGGCCTATGAGCACTTCCCTTTTCTTGCTCTTGCTTTAAGGGATCGTACAACAAATCATATCCCAAGCGGCTATCTTTGACTGACTCAAAATTGCCATCATCAGTAGAGATACGATTTTTGCCATATTTGAGATTTCTTCTTTCATTTAGTATCATCACAGGTACGCACACATGCTTGGCTCATCACACATTCTGATATTCTTTTTTTTTTTCACTACTCTTTTTTCACAGGTCTGGTGGTTACCTTTCGCTGATAGGCTTCACCTCATCACTCCATATCATGAGCCTGGTGTGGCTTTATCTTCCTGCCGCCTCCTTTTGCACTTTCGCACTAATTCCACGTTTCACCTTGGTGAGAGAGTTCATGGATAGATTACAAGAGAGAGGATTATCCCAATTGATCCTCCTACTGAGATGCGATATGAATCACACATCCCTGATCAGGATTCATTAGTAGCAGGCCTTCCAGTTGAGCCTTTCTTAGATCTTAATGGTGATTATAGGAGCTTTTGCATGCATCGCTTACTACCTTATGTCCTATTTCTTACAGGACGGGCCCAGTCTAGTTATAGATCTTCTACCACAGGATCAGTTAATACTTCTGCTGCTAAGAGGAGTGGTGGTCCGAGGTCTGCTACAGATGGCCCTTCTGATAGGGCTGGATCGAGTGAGCAGGTGAGTTTTCTCGCCTACTCATGGGCAAGAGAGGATTTGGATTATGTTTCTGCTAATCATGGTTTGGCTCGATATGAGATCCCTCATGACCTCCCTATTGATTTTATCTCATTTCCAGATCATATAGGTGAGGTACATGCTTCTGCCCCTCTTTCTGAGCTTGCTCTTTGTCACTTAATGCAGTTGCTTACTCATCTTTTCTTTATATAGATCCCTGAGGATTGGGCTCGCCATAACTATGAGATGGTTCATTGCTTGAGGACAGCATTGTCTGTGACTCTCACTCTGAGTGGTCGTGATGAAGGAGATGATGCAGATCAAAGAAGGAGACATAGGCGAGGCCAATTTTAGCTTTCCTCTTGTTATGCAGATGTTATGCTGACTTAATGTATGATTATCTATGCATGTATGCATGTTGATGCGAAACTTGACTCATGTTCTATCTTATTACTATGATGCATGGATGTTATGACTTTGATCATGCAAGGGTTTGACTTATGTATGTTATGAATGCATTTGTTCTATGAATGAATGCATGATAGGGCTCCACCATCTTTCCCTTTTGCTCTCTCCCACATTTTTTCATCAAATTCCCCTCAAATACTTTATCATCTATGCAAAGGAAAGGTCGCAGTAGCTTGCAGCGACGTGTGGCAGGGATGCGGCAACCGGCCGTCTTGTGCGGTGCTGCACAGCCTTGTGCGGCTACTATAGAGAGGCTTGCGGCACTGCATAGGTGTTTGCAGCAGTGCTGCAAAAATGCTTTGGGAAGCCCACATTCTTCTACGGCAATCCCAGCGAAAATCTTTAATTTTCTCCTATACATACCCCTCTTATGGTTTAGAAATCCTCACAACTGTAGCTCAGCTTTTATAGCACTTTTCCTAATCTCTTCTCTTTACTTTTCTCTCGTCTTTTCCTCTAGTTTCCCTTTTCCTTTCATTTATGGAGCCCTATTTTAGCCATTTAATGCATTTATGGACCAAAAACCTTGAACAAGTGAAGCACATTAACTTAAGGACTTTTAGTATTAGTGCCATGCTGTGAACCCTCAAATTTGCATCTCCTGATCTGGCTACAGCTTGACACCTACTAAGAATAGGGCGCTCCGCATACGGCGGTCCCACTAGCCGGTTAGCGGGCAAGGGGGCAGTGCTCCTTGCGAGGAGCGGGGCAATGCCCCATTGAAAACTAAATTACCTGAATCTTTTACCTCCAGTCGACTGCTTGTCAGTCACAAACCCACAGGATCAAACTGGGCTCAAATTGAATCTGAAACAGACTAGAAATGGATGAAAAAGTAGGAAACAGGTCTAACCGCATGAGAGGCGCGTCGCTGTCTGGGCGGCACTCATTTCGTGCCGCCATCAGGGCAGCACACCTGCCGCGCCGCCATGGGCGGCACTAAATTGGTGCCAGCGGCCAGACGGCACATTTATCATGCTGCCCAGATGCCCGGCACATTGCCGGTGCTGCCCGCGCCACCTAGGACGTGCTGACTCCGCCGTCTGTACCGCTGGCACCCCCTTTGCCAGATCTATAAATAGGGCCTCCTTCCAGCTCATTTAGGGGGGATTCCAAGGATAGAAATTCTCTCTAATACATTTCATCTCGCTATTTTGCTAACCTTTTGCTGTTAAGGTTTAACTTCAAGGTCCTAAATCCAAAAGTGGAGCTTAGATCCGGAGTTAAGCTCGTCCTATTCATCCGAAAATCAAGGGAAGCAAAGGTATAATTCCTTTTGTCAATTTTTAAAATTCTAAACTCAGATCTAGAATTCTTTTTAGGTCTAAAACATAAAAGATCTAAAATTTATTAATTTAAGAATTAGAATTAAATTAATAAACAAACCAACACTTTTTCCAGAACCCCTCCTTCTCAAGAAGGGAGAACTGCGTGTATTTGATAGGATACACAGGCTGCCATTCTGAAGGGCATCAACTCTAAAAAATTTTTATTAATATTTTTTCCCTTTTATTTTTGATTTATTTATTTATGATATTATATTAGTTTAGTTGGGGAATGTGTGCTTTCCCTAGTACCCATAAGGGTTAGAGGAAAGATCTTCTTATTTTATTTATTTTGACCATGTAATAATTAACTAGAATTTACTTTTGCTTATTTATCTATAATTATCATTTCATCTTATCATATATATTTGTTTCATGCATCATTATATTCCTGCTCATGCATACACAAAAATTCCTTTTTAAGAGTTATTTTGCACTTTTCAGCCAAACTAAAGAGAATCATATTTTCTCAATTGTGTAATTACCAAAACTTGATCCCCGAGCCCTCTTTGGTCACTCGCGGATTGGTGCATTTTCCATTGGGATAAATCAAACATTTTTTGGAGTCAATCAATTTGGGTTTTTCTTTAATTTTCCTAATTAAAATAAATAAATTAAAGTGGCAACTCCCTTTCACGACTTTCAAATCATAAAATCAATTTTCCAAACTCATAGTGAGTTCCAGTCGTGGAGTTTCTCCCGAAGAGCATTTTGATTCGTCGGTGGATCAAACCGGTGCTTGGGTGAGGCCTCACACATGCCAACCTTAAGGGGGGTTCGATTAGATTGGGACTTTTTGAGGGCTTGTCTGAAATTCTAGGATCTCGAAGCATATGTTTTTAGATTTGGGGCTGGCATGGATGAGATGTGCCCTCTTTTGAAAAATTTAATGTGTTACTAGGATCTAACCCTGAGGCTGACTTGGCTGCCCCTGTACTAAGAGTGGGGTACTTCAATTTATTTTTGAGGCTCTTGGGATTGGATACTGGAATTGTTAGCCCTATAGTTGTGAATGATTGGGTGGACTGACTGCTGTAATTACCAAGTTCTATGATCCTTGAGGTTTTAAGGATAAGGAATGGCAGGATCATTGAATGAATGCTTTGGCGGTTTGTCTACTTGCTGGATATCTCTTTATAAGTTCAACTAGTTGGGGGGATATTAAGATAACCAAACTGATTTTTCAGATGGCTGAAGGTCACTCTATAGCTGGGTTCATCTTAGCAGAGACAATCCTTAGTTTGGATCGAGCTTACAAAGTTGATGGGCCTTGGTCTGTGAGTCTAATCATTCTGCAGGTATGCTTTTCCTCCTCCTTTTCTTTTCTCTTTTCCCTTTTCCTCTCTTACTTAGCTATGTTTCTGAATAGATTTGGCTAAAGGATCATCTGAAGGTGGTTGCCCCTCTTACTAAAAAGGACTACTTAGCTTTATGGTATTGGTCTCGCACTATAGTGAGGAAGTTTAAATCTGAAAAAGAATGGACTGAATGGCTATTTGAGCTCGACCCCCAGGAATTGTTGTGGCTTTGTTCTTGGTATAAGATTAAGAAGTTTATGACTATGAGTTATGGCTATAGGATGGTTTATTTGCTAGGTTTGCATATGGTGACATTCTACTAAGGAACAAGGGTACTGTGCTAGATGGGTCATGCGCAAGGAGTGCCTTCGGACGGAGCTATCTTTGAATCTATCTTAATCACTCCCACTGTGGCTAAAGCTGTTACTAATGGATGTTCCCGTGGTTTTCATGTTGTTCTTCCATCTCATTGCTTTGATAAGACAGAGGCTTTCACTTTATGGTGGATTGCTACATCTTGGCCATCAAAGAAGATAAGGAGGGTAACTTTACTCAAAGGGATAGAAAATGACACATCTGTGGAGGGGACTACTGACAATTAGGAGATCTATTATTTAGGGCTTTAGGCAGAATTTTTTTGATTTCTTGTTTTAGTGAATAAGACTCTTAATTTTGTCTTAAATCCAATTTTGAATAAAATATCATTTTTTTTTGCATTGAAACAATAAAATTTGGCACAAAAGAATATTTATTAATGATTTGGACTGCACCCAATGAGGGCTACCTACGTATCTCCTTACACAATTTATTTCTATTACATACTCTTTTCTATTATTTTGGAGAATCAGGTCCACGTAGTTCTAGTTATAATGCATCATTACATGAAGTGTCGCTTTAATTAATCCAAGTTGCAAGGGTTGGAGAATTCAATTCTGTCCAAATCCATAAGAATGGCACCTCCACCTAATAGGATGCATTTAAGCATATAAGGTCTAGTCTAGTTTGGTCTAAATTTGCCTCTAGGATCGTGCACTAGGCTTAAATTTCCTTTAAGATCAAGTTTCCTTCTTGTAGTCCCTTATCCCGCACTTTCTTATTGAAATGTCAAGATAACTTTTGTTGATAACCCTGTAGTCGATATAATGCATGCATTCTCTTTTTTGTAATAGCATTCAACTGATTGTGATAAATTTTAATCCATTCTATCTCATCAATCTGACTTTCTCTCATAATCTTGATTGATCTGATTTCCACCTCGATCAGTAGCATAGCTTTCATTCCATATACTAATGAGTAAGGAGTCACCCCAGTTAGTGTGCGGATGGAAGTCCTATATCCCCACAGAGTAAATGGTAATTGTTGATGCTAGTGCTTGTGATTATCAATCATCTTTTGCAGGAGGGATTTGATGGTTTTGTTTGCTGCTTTAACTGCCCCATTAGTTTGTGGTCGGTAAGAAGATGATTTGTGATGGTAGATCCTTTCTTTTTTCAAGAGATGAACTACTTCTTTCTGAAAATGAGACCCATTATCTGTAATAATCTCAAAAGGTACTCCAAACCTACAAAGGATGTTAGTTTAGATGAAATGAGCCACTCTTTTTGAATCCAGTACCCGATAAGGTGCTGCTTCTACCTTATTTGTGAAGTAATCAACCACTACAAGGATGTATTCATGACTAGTAGTTGATTTGGGGTTTATCCTTCCTATGACATCAATGCCCCAAGTTGCAAAAGGCCAAGGAATAGTTATAGGCTGCAATGGCATAAGAGGCTACTTCTATAGTTTGGCATAAATCTGGCATTTATGACATCTTCATACAAACTTCGCACAGTCTTCATTCATGGTGAGCCAAAAATATCCCAGATTTGTAATTTTTTGAGCCAATGCAATCCCATTCATGTGTGGTCCCTCTTCCCCTCCATGGACCCATTCCATGATTTGCTGAGCTTCCTCTTTAGTCACACATCTCAAGTGTATGTTATCCCATGTCCTTTTATACAAAACATCTCTGTTTGGTAGGAAATTGCTGGCTAACTATCTTAGACTCTGACATTCTGATTTAGAAGCCCCTTCTGGATACTTCCCTTTCTTGAGGCAGTTGAAGATGTCCCAAAACCAAGATTTCTGATTAGCTAGTTGAATATTCATGCACAAGGTATAGTACCCTGGTTCTCACTTCACTTCAATCACCACAAGTCTGATTATTTCTCCATCTTTCATGTCTAGCATTGATGCGAGTGTTGCTAGAGCATTTACAAATTGATTTTTGGCACGAGGCAAATAATGGAAAGATAATTCATGAAAATTTTCTGCAAGATCATCCAAGTGCTTATGGTAAGGAACTAAATGCGCTTCTATTATTTTCCATTTTCCAAGTGCTTAGGACACAATCAGGTTAGAATCTCCATAAACCTCTAGGTAATCAATTCTTAGATTAACAACAACCTCCAAGCCAGCTATGCAAGCTTCATATTCTGCCTCATTATTCATTACTTCAAAAGCTAGCTTGACAGTTATAGGCAGATTTTCTCCCTCAGGGGTGACTATAATAATTCCAGCACCATACCCTTTGCTATTAGCTGCACCATCAAAGAATAATTTCCAAACTTCAGGCTCAATTTGCATGATCTCTTCATCAGGAAATTCTGATTCTGACCAATTATTCTCTATTAGGGCTGTGGCTAATTGATTTGTTATCACACTCCCTTTTATGGCTTTCCTCTGGACATACTTCAAATCAAAAGCTGCGAGAACCGTCATCCATCTTGCCATCTTACTGTCAAGAATTGGTCTTTCCATAAGAAACTTTAAGGGACTCTTGTCAGCCAGGACATGGGTAGTATATGAACTCAAATAATGTTGAAGCTTATGACATACCCATACCAAAACAAGGCATAACTTCTCAATTTGATTGTACTTGAGCTCATGAGCGAACATGTGTTTGCTTAAGTAATAAATAACATTTTCTTTATATGATTCAGCAGCATTTTGGGCAAGCATTGTTCCCATGGCTTCTTCTGTGATGGAGAGGTACAACAATAGAGGCTTTCTAGGTCTTGAGGGTTGTAATACAGGAGGACTTAGCAAGTTCTCTTTGATTTTCTCAAAAGCTTTCTAGCAATCACCATTCCATTGCTTAAAAGCTCCCTTTTTTAACAACTTAAAGATTGGACCACAGACGTCTGCTAGTTGAGCTATGAACTGGCTAATGTATTGTAGTCGTCCAAGGAAGCCTCTAATTTCTTTTGCTGTCTTAAGTGCTGGCATCTCCAAAATAGCTTTTGATTTTGCTGGATCTACCTCTATTCCTCTCTTACTAACCATATACCCCAAAAACACTCTGGATGATGCCCCAAATATGCATTTGGTGGGATTCAACTTGAGATTATATTGGCAGAGTCTGGGGAAAAATCACCCTAAGGCGTATAGGTGATCCTTTGCTATTTGGGACTTGATCACCATGTCATCAACATATACCTCAACATCCTTATATATCATGTCATGAAAGATTATGGTAGCCATCCTTTGGTAAGTCGCCCCTACATTCTTTAATCCAAAAGGCATAACCCGGTAGCAGTACATACCCCACTTAGTCACAAAGGTAGTCTTTTTTTTGTCAGGAGGATGAACCTGAATTTAGTTGTACCCCGCATATAAATCAGTTAAGGAGACTGCTTCATATTCGACCATGCGGTTAACCAACAAATCAATGTGAGGTAATGGAAAATCATCTTTAGGGAAAGCTTTGTTTAAATCTCGATAATCCACAGACATCCCGACTTTTCCATCTTTCTTCAGTACTGGAACAATGTTTGCTAACCAAGAAGGATACATGATTGGCTCAATGAACCCATTGCCTAATTTCTTGGTGACTTCTTCCTTGATCTTTAAAGATAACTCTGGCTTTAATCATCGCAGCTTCTGTTTAACGGGCTTTACATACTCATAAGTAGGAATTTTATGAACAGCTATTGTTGGATCCAGCCCAGTCATATCCTTAGGTTCCCAAACAAAGCAATCTAAGAAGTCTTGGATCATTTTACTCAAGTCGTCCCTGTTATGACATGATGATGCAATGAATGTGGTTTTTGGTTTTTCATTCATGCTAAAACTTATTGATTCTTTGCCATTTTTTATTTCATTTAATATTTCATTGAAATTGGATTCAAGATAAGGAAAAGGAAAGGAAACAAGATGTACAGGATCATAAGAAGAAAAGTTGAGCTTTTTATTATGAATAAAAGAGTCGTTGTCCATTATTACATCAAAATTAAAAGAAAGACCAAAAGGTTTAATTATCGAGTCAAATGAAGAATTGAAACTCCAAGACTCTAACTCGGGTTCTGACTCGGACTTAAATTCTGACTTAGACTCGGACTCTAGTCCAGACTTGGACTTGGACTCCGGCTTAGACTCTGACTTGGACTTGCCACCATCTCCTTTCTTCTCATAATACCAGTTGTCAGGTTGGGTTTAAGTTGTTTGGATGAATTTGGTTAGGTCAGCCACTTTTTCATCTCCTATCATGTAAATTTTCTTAAAGAGAGTAGCCTCTATATTATCCTCCCAATCTTGTTCCAACATAAAAACTAATTCATAGTCTTCTAAGGAAAGCCTGACATCAAAGAAGAGTTCAAAACCAGGGATTAGCTTCTTAGTAATGGAACAAACCCAAGGTTTTAGAAAACCAAAGTATGGAAAATTCTCACCCTCCTTCACAAAGTATCCATTAAGTGTTTTGAAATAAGGGCGCATGGGCCAATCATACGACTCACCTTTCTTAAGGGTTGCCATTTTCTCTTTAGCCCTTTTCTCTACCTCAGCCAGATCTTCTTTGGTAGGTTTGTAACCCAGACCAAATGGTGGGTTAGCCATAGGGTATTTTTTGAACTGGCTAACTCCTTGCTGCCTCTTGCCCAGTCCTAATCCAGGAAAATAATTCATTTTTCTCAACATATTAGCTACAGCAATATTTCCATAAGGATCAAAATCAAAAGGCATAAGCTCGAGCTCTTTACCTCCCTTTTTTTCTATGAATTGTACTGTCTCAAAAGTAAAACCTGATAATGGCAGAGTTGGTAGCTCAGGCTGTATCTCCAAAATTAGCATAGAACTTGGGACCTCACTTCTCTCATGCATATCCCCCTTTATAGTGACTACATAAGATCCATGAGGAAATTTCAACTTTTGATGGAGGGAAGAGGGGATAGCCTTAGCTTGATGTATCCAAAGTCGTCTAAAGAGGAGATTAAAGCATGCTAGTACATCAATAACTTGAAATGGAATAGGATAAGTGACAGGTCCAATTATGACATCCAAGGTAGCCACACCTAGGACCTCCCTCTTTGTGTTGTCATACACCCTTACAATCTGGTCAAAAGGTGTGAAGTCCAAAGCCTCTAATCCCAAGCAACTTGCCACTTTTAATGGACAGACATTTAAAGCAGACCCATGGTCTATCAATACGATAGGAACTATTTTCCCTTGAATAAGGACTGTTATGTATAAGGCATGGTTGTGATTTAGCTCCCCTTTAGGTAAGTCATGGTCATTGAAAGAGATAGAGGTAGCTTTTGTGGTGTTGGTGAGAGAAGCCACTAAAGTCTCAGGCGTGATATCTATGAGAGCTTAGCTTGGTTCAACGCCTTACAAAGAGCTTGGCAATGAGGGTAAGATGATTGAATAAGGCTCCAGATAGATATGTTGGCTTGGGTCTTTTTTAGTTGCTTAAGAATAGGATCTTCATCAGGTTCAATATTTCCTTTCATTTTCTCGACAGCAAATGGGATAGGTTGGATGGGTGGCTAGTTATCTTGTTGGATAGGTGTTTGGTGGATCCTGCCACTCTTGGTCATAGCATTAATCTATTCCATGAGATTACTCAAATCCAAAACATAACACTATTCAGAAGCTGACCGAATCAAAGAGATAGGATCAACTTCGAGATCAGTGGTGGTGATAATGTTAATTTGTGGTTAGGGAGTTGGCCCTTAGTTTGGGAGGTATGATGTCCCTACTGTCTATAAGATCTTGTATTTTATGCTTCAAATTCCAACACATTTATGTTTTGTAGCCAGCCCTTTGGTGATACTCACAGTACTCATTAGGGTTGTGATTTGCAGGAAGTGGGTCAGGAGGCGCTGTTAGTTCCAGGGGCTTGATCAACTTGGCTTCTAAAGCTTTCTTGTATACCACAACCAGAGGAACCCCAACTCAGTAAAGGACCTTCTCTCTAATCTTAATGGCTGATGATGAGAAATGGCAGATATCTCCCCTTCCCTCTTATTGTTTGAGGCAGTGACATTAGTTTGGTAGGGAGTACTCTTCTTGTATCTATTATGGGTGGTCTCATCCTTAATGTGGCCACTTTGGATCAAATCTTCTATTTTAGAGGCAGTGGCAATAAGGGCTTTGAAGCTTGGGAGGTATTGTGTGAGGAGATGATTTTGGTATACTGACAAAAGGTTCTTCACAGTTATATCAACCTGCTCTTGTTCAGTTGGTCGATTCACCATTTGGGCTGCTTTTTCTCTCCACCTCGTAAGGAATGAGGAGAAAGGTTCCTTCATATTCTGCTTGGTAGTCTCCAAATCTCTCCTTGTGATACCCACTTCAATGTTGTACTCATACTACTTCACAAAATGTATTGCAGGTATCATCCAAAGTCCTCTTTTTACTTATATCCAAGTCTAAAAACCATTTTATGGTAGTTCCAATGAGAGATTATTGAAATAATTGGGCAAGGAGCTCATTATCAACTCCTAAAGGAGCCATTCCCCCACATACATCTTCAAGTGTGTCTTAGGGCATGTTGTCCCATTGAATCTATCCAGCATTGGCATTTTAAACTTTGATGGAGTTCTAGCATTAGAAAAGAGGGCTAAGGAACTAGCATCAATCACGTCATCATTTTTCTTAATGTTTTTTAGCGTCTTTTCCATGACTTTAAATTTCTCCTTCAAAGTTTTGGTATTCATATGGGAAGAAAATTCCTCTCCTTGAAAAAGATTCAAAGGAGAAGGAGTGGTAGAATAGGTGGCATTTGGTATTTGGGAAGTGATAAGTGATGGGGTAACATCTGGAATTGGGATAGAGGTTGAGATGATATTTGGATGTGCATCAACTGTAGCCTTTCCTTTATTAGCCAAGTCAATAGGGACATTGAGGTAAAAAGAGGTATTTGCAACAGCTTGGGTCACACTTGGAATGGTTTGGTTTGGTATAGTATTTGAACCAAGGTCGGCTCGACTCATTATAGCTTAAACTTCCTCCAAAATGGACTGTCTCTGCTCTTTGAATTGGGCTCGCTAGGCCTCTAAAATAGCTTGAAAATTCCTTTCTTACTTTAAGAGAAGATTTGTTAAGAATGAGTTCAATTGGGCCTCTTCCTCCGTATTAGTTGCATCCAAACCACTTTCTTTCAATCCACTTGTTCCCTCAGCCATCTTAGGTACCTTATGATAAGGAAAAAGGTAGACAAAATGAGTATAAGACCAAGGTAATATAGCAAGATGACAGACCTTTGGGCTAGCATTTGTATTTTTAGGGATGGGTATTTTAGTGAACCATAGGCTTGGTAAGCTTTCCACTTGTTTCAAGGTTCTTGGATGATGAATGTATGCATGAATGTATGTGTGTATGAATGAAAAGTCATTTCATGAATATGATAAGGCTTCTTTTATGGTACATACAACCTAAGGTCCAAGTTCTAAGTTCATTACATGAAAGGGACAAGCTAGCTTGGTTTGGGGTACCTGTTACACTAGAGCAACGATATACCTAACCACATGTGAGTCAAAGAGCCTCGCGTGAGTCCAACAGTACATGCATACTCATTACACCTTTGAAAGGATTAAAGAATTCATCGCAGGATGGATAATTTCACTATCGGCAAATAGACCCAAGGAGGGTTACCCACTCAATGTTACTCACTATCCATTGTTTTCCTAGAACTAGGTTGAATGGCAAAGAGTCTATGCAAGTGATGCATGCAAAGTTACAATTATATTAAAAGGCCAAACTTTTTTTAAATCAATTAGTAGTCCTCTTATTTTTTGCTTTTAAAAAGAAAATTTGTCCCTAGTGGAGTCGCCAACTGTGAGGCCTCACCTGAGCACCGATCTGATCCGCTAAAGGGAATCAAAATGTTCATTTGGGAAAGACCTCACGAGGAAGCCCTCAAGCTTATTTTGAAAATTGTTTTAAAGTCACCACCTTAATTTATTTTTATTTTAGGAAAATATAAGGAAAAAACCCATTTGACTCCCATCATTACCCAAAGGAAAAAGATCACTAGCCTTGAAACTAAAGAGGATTCGGAGACTAGGTTTTCAGTTTAACAAAATATGTTTGGCCAAGTAATATAAAAGTAACTTAAAATATATTTTATGAATAAGTAAAATGCATGAACAATTTATAATATATATGATCATTGATTCCAATAATAAATACAAGTAATAATCCAAGGTAAGATTAATCATTACAAATAAAATCCCAAAATATAGGGGATACCTCCTCTAGCCCTTATGGGTACTAGGAAAGTTACACATTTCTCAAACTAATACTAATAATAAAGCAAAGCAATAAACATAAAAAATAAGTGAAGCAGGTGATAGGGGGATAGTTGATTAATTTTAATTAGATTCGATGCCTGAACCAAGCATGCCTATATATCCCTTTGAATAGGAATCAGAACCCACGTAGTTCTCCCTTCTTGCAAAGAGGTTAGTTTAGCCTAGCCACTTTATCATGTTTTGATTGATTGATTAAAAGAGGGTTGAATTAATTAATTAACTTAATTGATTACCAAGTTGATTAACTAGCAACCTAGATGCATTAATTTAATTAACTAACTAAAATAGACAATAATCAAATAGAAAGGAAAAGAAGATTTCCTTACGCTTTCGCAGCTTGGGGAAGTAGGGCGGATGGAGCAGACGACCGGATCACAATTCTACCTTCTCCATGCAAGAGACACGAGCCTCAAACCACCAGAATGCAACTTCGCCTTCTCCACATGACGGACACGAGCCTTAGGCAAGAGACTTGCCTCAAACAGGCAGGCAAAAAGCCTTAAACTAGTCCAGTAGGAATCAAGGAGAAACCACCTAACATGCTTTGTAAAGCAAGGAGCAGAAGCAAAGAAATTTACTTAAAGTTATAACTTTTTTAGCCTCCAAGTCTGTGTATCTTAAGAGTAGAGAAGCCACCTCTATATATAAGGGGAAGAATGAAGCACAAAGACTAAAAATTCCAATATAGGAGCAGGAATACGTCGTCGGTGCTGCACAAGCCTTTGTGCCACCATAGAAGCCTCTACGGTAGTGCCGCAGAGAGCTTTGTGGCACCACAAGAGGCTTTGCAGCAATGTCGCAGAGATGTGTGGCAACGGCCTGTCACTCGCCCGTTCTGCCTGTTTTCACCCATTCTTGCTCGTGTCTCATCTATTTTCCATGATTTCAGTTGTGTTATACTCGTTACTGAGTCCCCAATGATTTGATGATGATTAAGGAGGCTTGGTTGATTCTTTTCTTGACTGAATGGTCTGTAATTTTGAGAGGTATAGAATTAAGGGTTCACAATTTTTTACCATGAATAGACTGAGTCTCTTAGTAATATTGAATACCATGTAAATGCTTGGCCCTTCAAGGAATTTGGTAATAACTTTAGTCTATAAAAACTAAAGTTTTCATAGTTTGCTAACTCACCACATTGGATTGTAAATCTAGCAATGTGTTCTAATGTGGATTGTCCATCTTTTCCAAAAAACAAAGTCAAGGCTAGGATACAGTATCCTCTTACATAAGGATTTTCCTAATCGATGGCTAGGGGATGTAACTTGTG
Source organism: Reutealis trisperma (assembly GCA_947687605.1). Taxonomy (NCBI): domain Eukaryota; kingdom Viridiplantae; phylum Streptophyta; class Magnoliopsida; order Malpighiales; family Euphorbiaceae; genus Reutealis; species Reutealis trisperma. Next base: position 20,784 of record CANTUT010001738.1, on the reverse strand, counting down.
GAACTCAGGCCACCAATCTGATGGAGGCCTCCTATACAACATCACTAACCACCTCTAGATTCATTTGAGCAATAAGAGGCACAAAAGGGGTTGGAGGTGTCTAACCAACTATAACACTAAGTATGTAAATTCCTGCCTCACCCTTTAGTTGCCCCTTAAGCTTAAGACTTATGTAGATGTTGCTTCCTCTTCATTATATATTGCATGTTGTACTTTAGGGTGGTATGCCTTTGGAATTGTTGTAGCAATTGTTGTAAAAACAATGGTTATAGATGTGCTGGTGTAGTTCGTGTAGGCCTACCATTGTAAGGGTGGCTTATGTTAATTGTAGTTTTTAATAAACCTTGAGTCTCCTTACTTTGTTGTAGTGCAAGTTTGCATTCTATTAGAGTTACACCATTAGACTCCAATAATTCTAAGGATTCTTTAGAAGCATGTCTTATAAGTTGGTTGAGACTAAGAGCAGCCCCATCAGAGGTAAAAGAATGTCCAGAGACCACTTGCTCCAAAAGAGTCTTGATATCTGCCATGATTTTTCCCATAAAACACATGTTCTTATTTAGGGAATTTAGGCATCCATCAATGCCTTGAGAAATAGTAAGTACTGGAGCCCCTTGAGTAATTTTTTTTGGAAGATACTAGCTTGCAAAGAGTTGTGAGTTTTCTCGATTTGCTTAACCATTTTATGTATATATCCAAGCACTTTTATTGCAGCCACTTCCTCTACATCCTAAGATACAATCATGTCAGCAGTTTCTTTATCCTTACTATTTTTCTTTAGTAGCATTGTGCAATAAGTGTCCCACTGAGCATGCCAAATATATATTATGGAATGCCCTTTTTGGTTGAAATTAATGCTTAGCATACCAGAGACTTTTGGGGTCTCATATGTACTTGACTTCTTCAAATGACTATGGAAAGAGATGAAGAGACAATAGTCTCTTAAGGCTCTTGGATACACTAATGTGCAGCTTCACCAATTGTCATAAGAAAATTTTAAATTGGAAATTTTTTTGGCTTGTATTAATGTAAACTTGAGTACATTAAATACAATAATTTTTATAGTATAAATTGCAAGGATTATAAAAGTAAATAAAAGCCACAAAGGTTTGGAAAACTTGCAAGAAATAGAAGTAAAAGCTTTAGGAGTTTGAAAAGTCGATTGACTTATATCAGAGTGTTTGTTGAAATCGTTATTCATTGTCCCTTTTATTATAGAGATTCCTTGTATTTATGGTGCTTGACAGGTAGTTTATCTTCCTATATTTTAACTCCACATTCTCACTAAGCCACACTCCCTTATCTTTTGCCTCCAGTTGTAGTTAGCCCATATATTCCATGCTAGTGGGCTATTTTTTACTTTGAATTTGTTAGTGCCACGTCCAACACTTCACCACTCACTTTCTCTTCTAGAAATCTTTAGAATTTGTTGAGAATTTGACCTATTCTCCTAAAAGTCTGCTAGGAACTATTTTTCATGGACTCTAAATCTTTAACTCATTGGCCCAAATTAATTAATTATTATTTAGTGCAATAATTCTCAGCCTACTACAAAATAGTGGGCTAAGAATTATTGCACTAAATAATAATTGATTAATTTGGGCCACTGACTTGAAGATTTGGAGTCTATGATTTGAAAACTTTTTCCAATTTTAAAATATAGAGAATTTGTTCATTTAACAACAATAACGGTGATAATGAAACTAATGGTGGTGTTGGTAAAGGTGAAGGTGATGATGGTGGTGGTAATGGTTGTGAAGGTGGAGATAGAGGTGGTGGTTGTGATGGTGGTGGCAATGATAAAGGTGATAGTGATGATAACAAAGGAGGTGGGAAATGTTCCAAATGTCACAACACATAAATACGTGCAATTGTTGTTTATGTTTATGTTTTGTGTTGGGTCTTATGAGAGCACAGATGGTTAATCATTTACTTAGGAAACTATAATGTGTGATTTTTTCTATGGGCCTATAATAATTATTCTTTCATTACTTGTTGGGTTGAAATTAAATGTTAATTGCAAGTTTAGGTAGTAATTTGAATTAATTAAGCTTTAAAGCTCTTTTGTTATTATAATTTTGCATTGGTATGCCAAGGATACTAATATTTCATATGGAATTATAAGGACACAATACTAAGGAGGTTTAACTTATGAAGATGGTTAGTGGAAGCATGAAGATTCAAGAGTTGAAATCTTTATCTTTGTAATTTGATTACTCTAAACCTCAACCCATTTGATCATGGCTACGAATTACGTCCACAGATAGTCCATGATCAAACCTATGTAATTAGTCCATTTTGATGATATATATGTGATATATATAAGTGTATAAGATGTATGTTAGAATGGCTAACATACAAAATGAGAGTTAATAAATAAAGGCCTTAAAATATACATAACCAATAATTAAGTCATGGCTTTCTATTGGAGCAAATAATTCAAGGAGTTTCAAACACCTATGTCATCGACTACGGACAAATAGGGATGACATATTTGGTTTGAGAGATTTTCTTGAAGTTATTATATTGCATGAGATGTTATAAGCAAAGGATACATTGTATGGCAATAATGACAATGTGCACATGAGTTATATAATGTTCAAATCCAATAGTTACTAGTTCAGTATGTTTCACTTAACTAATGTGAAAGGCTAATAACGACGTTGTGCACTAGAGGTCCGTAACATTAGAAGCTGGAATGATTGAGCCTCATATGAATTGTGATGAATAAGACTTGTTCATTTATAAAATATCAATTTTCCAATAACGAAAATGTGCATCTGAGAGATTTTGATAGTTTTCTAAGAATTCAATCACCCACTAGAAATCCACCCCAACTGGATTTTCGTTTCCTACTTGGAGGTGTAAGATGCGCCAAGTTAGTGGGATAACCATTTTAAGACAAAATCATTATGATAACTACAAATTCACATAAACTAATAATGTTGTTATTTCCTATAATATTGATAATATGAAATTTACAAACTCTCATATGAGCATATTTGATGCTAATAGGCTTACAGGGCCTCCATTCATCGACTGGTTATAGAACCATAAAATGGTCCTTGCATTTGACCACATGTTGTATGTAATTGATTTAGTTATTCTTGGTCCTTTAAATGAGAGGGATACTTGTGACGCCTCGCCCGAGCATCGGCCCAGTCCGCTAGAGGGAACCGGGATGCTCATTCGGGTTTAGACTCAAGATAAAACTCTCGGGTTCAAATTGGTTGATTTTTGAAAATAATTTTTAGGAGTCACCACCTTAATTTTATTTAGTTGGAAAAATATTAAGGAAAAAACCCAAATTGACTCCAATTCATTAATTTGCCCAAAGATAAAAATCACTAGTCTTTAAACCGGGTTGAGTTCGGGGACTATTTTTTTGGTTTTAAATAATCTAAATTTGACTCTTAAGTTTAATTTGACTTGAAAATTAATTTCATGAATAACATTAATAATTGCAAATAAAATGTATGAATATGGCATAAGATGGATGCATGAAAATTAATGAAACAATAAACATTTACAAATAATGGAGAGTGTTCCCTCCAATCTTTAGAGATTTGGGGGAACCACTTGATAACTCCTTAATTAAGATAATCACATTGATAGAAAAATGGGATGCCTTCTCTAGCCCTTATGGGATTCTAGGAAGACCACAAATTCCCTTACAAATATTGCAAAAAGATAATTGATTTAAGGAAAATAAGCTTAATTTAAAAAAATTGGATTTGAGATTTGGACTTAAATTCCAAATATGCCTACGTACCCCATTTGAATAGGGATCAAAACCCATGTAGTTCATTCCACAATTAGGTGGAGGGGTTTAAAAATTGATTTTTTGGGTTTGGAGAACGAGTTTGATTAAAATACCTTGGATTTTAATGGATGAGATAGAAAAAATATTTTGCCAGAATGAAGTTCCATTTTATCGGACCAGACAAAACGGGTTGATTAACGATCAAAAAAAGTGATGGATGAGTAAATTAATTAATTAAAATGATTAATTAATTAATTAAAATAGTGGTTGAGATGAAAAAAGAGATTTTTAATTTGATTTTGAAAAAGAGTAATTAATTAATTAATTAAAATGATTAATTAATTAATTAAAATAGGGGATGAGCTTAAAAAAGAGATTTTTGATTTAATAAAAAAAGTAATTAATTAATTAAAAAGATTAATTAATTAATTAACTTGTAAGTAAAAAAAAGATTTTTCTTTTTAGTTAATTAAAAGGATTAATTAACTAGGCTTGGGTGAGAAAATTAATTAATCAAAATGATTAATTAATTAATTGGAGAGTGGATGGAGAGAGAATAAGAAAGAAGGTTAATAGATAACTATCAATATCAACCTTGGTGTGTAGAAATGAGGAAATGGGGGAGCCTATTTATAGGCAAATGGGATTGAGGGTAGTTTAGGTAATAAAAATGTGAAAAGACCATGAGAGGTAAGGCTAAAAAGGGCTAGAAAAAGGCTGAGGGGGGTATTTTGGGGAGTATAAGCATGGGCTGCAGGGCCCACACTGCCAGGGAGCCGGCAATGCCGGCTCTGATATGGGCGACACCATCGACCTTTTTGGTGGGGCGGCAGCGGCGGCGCCCATGCTAGTTCCGGTGCCATCGGTTGAAATTTTTTTTCTTTTGCTCGATCAGATTTTTAGACTTCCGGATCAGTTTTTGAGAGTTTTAGAGCTCAGAAAATTACTCAGACAGTGTCAATAGGTTCGAAATTAAGTTTAGAATATTTGAGCAGTCAGTTAGGAAGAAAATCTGGTCAATTTTAGAAAAATACTATCTGACATAAAAGGTCCGATTAGGATAGGAAAAGACATCTAATTATGTAAAAAATATCTCGGACAGTATTGGCGAATCAGAATTAATTTTGAAGGTGTTGAAATGAGGGTTCATAATACTCTAAAAGAACATACAACCCTACTGTAATGGAAGCAAAATAGTGAATAAGCTAGGTGCTATATGTTTGCTTCTATAAGTAAAGTGTTGCAGAAAAAACATAAAAGCATGGTAAGTGTCTAAGAGATTATACTTCATCTACAATAGTTGTATGATAAGCATGGTCAAACTCCTCAATATGAGATATAGAAGTAGTTATTCTATACAAAGATGAAGGAAAGGACTGATGTTAGGAATCATTATATTCATTAAATAATTATAGATTCTAGATGTGTGATGGATGATACTTACCAAGTATTTTGATCCTTCAATCACTTCCAAACTACTTTTCTTAGACCATTGAGATCAATCATATAAATGAGATGGAGAGCACACCTATATAACTATAAGATATGTTTGCTATGGCCCAAAAGGCTATGACAAATGGCATATGGAAGGAAACTAATTTTTAATAGCTCTTTTAGTAAGACTAAGAAGGAGAAAAGTAATAGAAAGTATTTATCCTGAAGCTTAAACGTGGAATTACAAAGGACAAGTCTATAGAAAAGTGTGTAGTTAACAAAGGAAAATGTTTTCACTATCAACATTGTGGACATTAGAAGTATAATTGCCCTAAGTGCTTAAAGTCACAAAAGGGCAAAAGAAGTGTAGGCCTTGTGAAGGTGAATCTATCTCTTATTACTAAGATTTCTACAATTCACATAGTTCATCTATTGCCAAGATCTATGATACTAGTACTATTTTGTACCTTATGTAGGATCTGGTAAGTAACGAAAAGCATGGAGTAAAATGAGGTGATCCTAAGGTTGCTAAAAAGGGCAAAATATTACTACAAGGAGCTTTTAGGTTACTTCACAGTGATTTTAAAAATCATGTTTTATATATCTTGAACATACCTAATACTTAAGTAATATTATTTTATAACTAGAAGGAATTATGAATTCCATTATAAGAAAAATTTGTGCAGAGTTTATTATAGTAATAAACTTAATAGTATGGGCTTTATATGTTCTGCCAATTATTTGTAGCTTTATGTTTAACTTTAGCTTGTTTTGATGTTTTCTAACTCTTTTTATTCTTGTTTTTATTTATTTCTAACTTTGCTTGGATTTTAGGAAGTTTGGTGAAAAGATTGAATTTCAGCATAGTGTTGTTATAAGCAACACACCCATGTTGTTTTCAACATGGGCATGTCCATTATAACCTAAATAGGTCATCAAACCTCAGCTCAACATGACTTGAGGGCCAATTCCAACACAGGCATGTTAAAGCCTAGAGCAACACAGGGTTAATCAACATGGCCGTATTAGAGGCTGTGTTAATTGGGGCTCCCAAGCTTAGAAGGCTACACGGCTTCCAACCCTGCTCTAACACTCTCATGTTACCATAATCAATAGCTGACCATTTGAATTTCAAATAAGAAAACATAGCCATATTGTTTTCAACATGGGCATGTTGCAAGCGATTTGTTTAGCTGTCAAATCAGCTTATTTGAGAGATTTTTGGGTAACAACTTATTTTGAAAGGTTTGAAAAAGGGGAAGAACACAGAGTTCAAGGAATAGATCATCAAAGTAAGAACATAGAGCTAGAGGGATCGATTACAACACTTAGAATCAATCACCAATTAATTAGATTAAAAAGGGGAAGAATGCAAAGCTAGAGGAATCGATCATCAACACTTAGAATCAATCACTAATTAATTAGATTACAAGTCCTTTTCTTCTCTTTTAATTTCCTTTGTAATTAGATTGAATCAAGGATTAGATTAGTTCTTAGGAAAAGATTCAACCTGAAGCAAGCTACAAGAAATTGAGCAAGCCTTGGAGGAGTTAAGAGTTCATTTCTTAATCTTTTTTCTTGTCAAATTCTTTTACCTTACATTAATTAATTATTAAAATAAATGCTTTTTATTCAATTGAAATTATGTTTTGTTCTCTTTTTACCATGAGCTAAATACTTTTATTTGTTCTAGAGTTTAGATGGATCCTTTTGGTTGATTATACATTCTTATTTTATATATTGTTGACCTAAATTAGTTTCACAATTTAATCAATCTTGATTTTGATCTTGAAAATCAAACTGAATGTTACTAATACTTGTATTAAGTATGTATTTGCAAGCAAAAAATTTAAAAATGGTTAGAAACTCAAAAAACTTAGAAATTTTCTAAGTATTAGATTAGACCTATAAGTTGCAACCATAACACCTTCATTGCATACACAAAAGTTTTCCTAAAACTAAGATTTAGGCAAAGAGCCTTTAATAGACAAAGTGATACATGAAAGCCAAATTAAACTTAATGAGCCAAATGGAGATTATTTTGAAAAAAATCCAAACTAAATAATAATATTTTTATTTTGCTTTTTCTTTTAAAAGGTGACAACCAATCCCCAATAGACTCACTAGCTTTGAGGTCTCGCCCGAGCATCGGCCCAATATGTTAAGAGGGGGGATCAGAATGCTCATTATGTTTTAGACCCACGATAAACTTTTAGGGGGTTGATTTTTGAAAATGTTTTGCGAGTTACCATCTTAATTTTATTTAGTTAGAAAGATATTAAAGAAAAAACCCAAATTGACTCCAATTCATTAATCTTTGATTAATTTTCCAAAAGATAAAATCACTAGTCTTTTAAACCAAAGAGGATTCAGGAATTAAGTTTTTGGTTTTAAATAATCTAAATTTGGCTTATAAATTTAAGTTGGCTTAAAAATTAGTTTCATGAATGATAATTATAAAATGACAATTAAAATGCATGAGCATGGCATACTCATGGATGGATGGATAAAATTAAGAGACCAAGCAAAACAAAACATTCACAAGCTAAGGAGAGTGTTTTCTCTAGTCCTTATGGATACTAGGAGAAATACATAATCTCTTTTTAATTCCAAAATAATTAAACTTAGTTACATTACAATATGATAAGATGCCTTCTCTAGCCCTTATAGGTTCTAGGAAGGCTACAATTTTTCTTACAAAATATAATACAAATATAAATAATTACATTTAAAAAATGAAAGGGGAAAATGAAATAGTTTGGATTTAGATTTGTGGTTTGAATTTAGATTCCAAATGTGCCTATGTACTTCATTGAATGGAGCTCAAAACCCATGTAGTTCATTCCATGATGAAGTGGAAGGGTTTTAGAGGTTGGTCAGATTGATTTTTTTGGTTTGAGGATTTAAAGGTGAGAGAAGATGTTATACCTCCTCTTTTGGTGCGCATGCAAGATGGAGAGTTTTACCAAATTGAAGTTCCATTTTTTCAATATAGAGAAGCATGGATCCTACTTAAGGAGAGGGGATTAATGCAAGGTTGGTTTGATTTATGGATTAATTAATTAATTAAGGTGATTAGGTGAATGGATTAATTAATTAAAATGATTAATTAATTAATTAGATTGGATGGATTGATTAAAAATAGTGATTAATTAATTAATTAATTAATTAGAGGGAGAAGAAGAAAGGAATAAGTAGATAACCATCAAGATACTAATTCAATGTGTGTGGAAAAATGAAGGATTTGAAGCCTATTTATAGGCAAATGGTGGAAGGGCATTTTGGGAACGCAAAAAGTGAAAAGACACAAAAAGGTAGGGCTAAAAAATGCTAAAAAGGGCTAAAAGGGGCATTTTAGGGATTTTGGTGCACAAGTGAGGAGACTACAGTGTGGATTCTCACAAGGCCTCCATTGGACATATATACGTATCCACACATTGGATGTGCAACTCTTCTTTTCTTTTTTTTTTTTTTTTTTTTTTGAGATTGATGTTAGTCCATGGTGAAAAATGAAGTGTCCAAATAGCAATGTACTTGAAGGCTAAAATTTTCTTTAAGAGGTGTTGTCCTTGAACTTCCACCCGCTAATGAGCTAACGGGACCATCGTACCAGCTCTACATAGTGCACTACACTTAGCAGGTGTCAAGCTGCATCCATATCATAAGGATGCAAACTTAAAGATTCACATATTCATTTTCTACAATTAGGGATTTAGGTCCTCATCTTCACAAATTCAAATGTCAGATGCTACTCCTTGATTCCACGGATGTTATCATATGTAGGGTGTTCCCTACCACTTCGATGGATTATGCATTACGCTAATATCTTATGCTTCCAAGAGGATTGATCATGTCACATCCCAATTTCAGAGGCATGATGGTCCTAGAACATAGAGAGACATAAGATCACCCACGCCCATAGAACCCACTCAAATACAAACAATACCTAAGATCGTACCTAAACCTCATGCATTAATTTAATTAAACCATTTATAAGAAAAACCTTAAGTTGCGGAAGAATAGTTAAAATATACTTTAAACTCAATCTTTAACAAAGTAATATTTAAGACTCCAAAAAAATTTATCAAATGAATAATATTCTGAAATAAAACTCTCCTAAAAGGACTCCCAGAGCATCTAAAAGAGACTCTTCATATCACAATACGACAATAAACTTGGACAAGAAAATCCCCCAAGCGGAGTATATTACTTAAGCTATCACCTTACCTCCTCATAATGCTCACCTGGAACCACACAAAGAAAAGGGGTGAGATAGATGCTGCCTTGTCGGCTCGTAACATAATTATAAAGTGAAGGCTATTGCCTTGTCCACTTGTAACATAAATATAGAGTGAAGGCTGCTGCCTTGTCCACTAATAACATAAATATAGAGTGAAGGCTGCTAGCTTGCTCACTTGCAACATAAATGAGAGGTACAATAGTATTGAAGAATAAAATCATATGTAAAAAGGTAGCAATAGAAGTTTAGCTTATTGAACAAAAGATAAATAACAGTGTGGTTTCAGTAAGAAAGTAAGGTATGGCAACAATCATAAAGGGTCTTTCTTATCATTCAATAATCCATGATGGTTTTAGACCAATTATCTTTTAGCAACTTAAGCTTAAAAAAGAAATCATATAGCTGTATTTGAAAATAGAAATGAACTTGGGCTTCAAGAATCTCAAAAGTTCACATATCATGATAACTTATACTTGTAACATGAATATAATGTTTACTCACCTTGTGGTTCCTTTGCTCCTAGTACTTATAGCCTTGAACTTCTAATAATCCTCAAGCTCTATCATACATTACAATTCAATACTTAGCATTTGCTTATCATCATGCTATCCTATCCCATAACTACCATATGCATATATAACATTCACATAAACTTGGAGTTACACTTAGAAATGCACTCGTCACTTGCATATAGCATGTTGACTTTTAAGTCTTGTATATTTAGCCTTCTTAGGCTCACATGAAATCACATTATAACTCATACTATGACTTTTCTAAAGTCAAACACAATATATCATGATTAATATTGTGAGGCCTCGCCCGAGCACCGGCCCAGTCTACAAGAGAGAACTAGGATGCTCATTTGGGTTTAGACTCACGATGGAACCCTTGAATTTGGATTGGTTGATTTTGAAAATGATTTTTGGGAGTCACCACCCTAATTTATTTTTAAATGAAAAAATTAAGGAAAAACCCAGTTGACTCCAATCTATTAATTTTTAATTCATTTACCCATAGATAAAATCACTAGCCTCGAACCAGGTTGAGTTCGGAGACTAGATTTTTGGTTTTAAATAATCAAAATTTGGCTCTTAAGTTTAATTCGACTTGAAAATTAGATTTCATGGACGACATTTATAAGATGATATTAAAGAAAATGCATGAATATGGCATAACATGAATGCATGGTGAAAATAAAATATTCATAAATTTATTAAAAAAAAAGGAAAAAAGATTGATAGAGATTTGGATTTAAGGTTTGGATTTAGATTTCAAACGTGCCTACGTGCCCCATTGAATGGAGATCAAAACCCACGTAGTTCATTCTACGATTAAGTGGAGGGGTTTTGGAGTTGATCAGATTGATTTTGGTTTGGGTGTTTTGAGAGTGAGGGAAAAAGGCTGATACCTTTGCTTTTGGTAGGCGAAGGGTTTTATCGGACTAAAGTTCCGTTTTATCGAGACCGGGTGATTGGATTGATTGGGAGATTAATTAATTAATTAAAATGATTAATTAACTAATTAATGTGATGAAATGGATGGATTAATGGACTAATTAATTAAAATGATTAATTAATTAATTTGGATGAAGGGTGGATTAAGAAAAATGATTAATTTATTTTTGAAAAAATGAATGATTTTTGAAGAAAAAGAGTGATTAATTAATTAATTAATTAAAAAGATTAACTAATTAATTAATTGAGTGATTAATTAAAAAAAGTTTTAGTTAATTAAAGAGATTAATTAACTTAGTAAGGGTGAGGTAATTAATTAATTAAAAAGATTAATTAATTAATTAGAGAGTGATTGGAGGGAGAAAAAGAGAAAAATTTAAGGATAGCAATCTACTCAAATTCAAAAGGTGTTGAGAAATGAGAAAAGTGGGTGAGGGTAGTTTAGGTAATGAAAATGTGAAAAGGTCATAAGGGATAGGGCAAGAAATAGCTAAAAATTGGACTGAAATGAGTAAAAGGGTCATTTTCTGTGCAGGTGGGGCCTATTAGGCGGTCAAAAGGTTGCAAAACCTAGTGCGAGGCCGCATCAGGATTATACGGCGTGCCACAAGCAAGGCGTATGGTGCCACACAGCTCTAATGCGACTCTACATCATTGCCGTACGGCATGCCATGTGGCACTAGCATGTTTTTCGAGGTTTCTCTTTTTTTTTTTTTTTAGAGATTGGTTGTTGGTATGGAGTTTGAAAAATTTGGATGTATGGTGGCAGTGTAATTGAAAGCTAAAGAAATTTTCTATCACTCTCGAACCCCCTCCCGCTAACTGGTTAGCAGGACCATCGTAACGGCTCTGCGTAGCATGTTAAACTCAGCAAGTGCTAATGCTGTATTTGGATGATAAGGGTGCAAAATTGAGGGTTCACAATTATCAATTCCATTTAACATTCAACTTAGTACACTTAACACTTTCCATATATATCAACTTAAAAAGTAACCTTAATGAGTCATACTTATCTCTTTTGACTAAATCATACAATCAGTCCCATAGTCAATTTAGGGTCATTAATCCATAATTAACACATCATAAGGTCTAATTTACATGCCACTTAATCATATACATATATTAATCATAACATAGTAGTAGGGTTAGGAAACCCTAGGTAAGCCGAACCTCTCTAGACTTTGTCTAGAGTTATTCCTTCAACCAATATGCAATTAAATCATTTATCACTCATGTACACATATCAACAATCATTAAAATATATCATGCAAAAATATAAACATTGGGATTAAAATCCCAATGTAGGCCGAATACCATATAATCATGGAAACTATGGACTTTCTTACTTTTTGCACTTTCCGTTCATTACAGTAATATGCAAAAACATGGTTTAACCTAATATTTTTCATGTAAACATAACAAAATCATTTTAGAACACCATGATGTAGGAATCAGCACCCCTTTATATTATATGCATGAAAATTTTCCAACTTTAAGTTTTAGGGTGAAAACCTTGAATTCTCTTACTTTTCGTACTTTCCGATCATTACAGTAATATACAGAAATATGATTTAAATCAATATTTTTCATCTAAACACAACAAAAATCAGTTTAGAACACATCCATACACAATTTGGCCCCCCTTGTAGAATATGTATATGAAAATTCCAACTTTGATCTCTAGGGTTCACCTTTGGTGGTGGTGCGAAAAAAGGGTTATGTTTACGGTTGAAAATCAGTTTCTCCTTCAAATAATTTACCTAGGCTGAATTTAACATCAATAAAACATTAAATATGCAGCCCTAAATAGATTTTTAATGGTTAGTTTCATAAAAATCAAATAATAGATTGAAAGGAACGAAGAACTTATGAAAACGATCACAAAATCGCAAGGTTCAAAGGCACCTTGTGAATTTCAGTTGAGAGAATATTTTTGAGAGAATTTTCTCTATAAAAATTTTCAAGAATAATAGAATGGTGTCTATCACAAAAGGGCTGGCCGAATTTTAGCTTATATACTTAGGGTTTTTGGCAAAATTACAAGTTTGTCATTAATGAGCTAGGTTAGGAGTGTTTTGGTATATTAGGCTTTGGTGAGTTAGGCCTTTTAATTTTATTTTGGGGCTGATTATAGTAATTAAAAATAAAATATTTTACTCTTTGTTTTCATTGAAATCCCCCCAAAAATATTTATTTAAAAATATTTTAAAAATACTCATTAAATTTATTTTATGCTTAAAAATTACTGTGTGCATGAAAATTCACTTTATGTGCAATAAATCATTTTATGCTTATGCACTTCATATAAATCACTTATTTCACAATAATAATTCATATTATGCATATTAGAACTAATTTAACATACCATATACTCATCAATCACATAACATATGAATTTTCATAACAACACATATTTTATCATAATAACTCTAAATTCAAGTAAGTTGTCATGAAAACTCCTAGGGTGGGTGTGGGTTGTTACAAATCACCTCTTTTAGCATTTCTTAAGGGCATTTATATTTAGATTCATCTGAATGTCCCTTTAAAAAAACATACCAGTGATCTTAAAGCATGTAAACAAAGAGAAGATGAAACACTCAAAATCTATTTGGAAAGATTCAACAATGAAGCCACCCAAATTGAGAATCTCAGTGTTGAGATGACTATTGAAGCTTTGTGGATTGGGACTCAAATAGGCAAACTTATAGAAAAATTGCATAATTGATATCCTGAAACTTTCTTAGAGATATTGGTAATAGTAAGAAAATATTTTGATTTTGATGAAGGAAGGAGGAATCTTTATAAGATGGAAAGTGAACTCAAGAATTTGAAGTGAAAGGATTAAGATAGGAAGCAAAAGCTAGCAAAGAATGGAGAATCTGGTGTGAAGAGAGATAGAGAATTAGGATGGACACCCTTGATAAAGAATCAGGATGGACACCTTTGATTGATTCTCATTCATAAAAATTAATATGGATCAAAGATAACAAAAAAGATATTCGCTAGCCTAGAAAAATGGATCTAGCTATAGAGTCCACCAGGGATAGAAGCAAATATTACTAGCCAGTTCCACAAAGATCATGGTCATGATATGAAAAGCTGTAAGCAGTTGAAGGCAAAGATTAATCGTTAAGGAATTTTGTTAAAAGATTGATGAAAGGGATACAAGATCAAAGGATGAGCCAAGGGATAAAAGATAAGCTATTGAGAAAGGCAAACAGAGCAATCCAGCTAGTACATTTGATGTCATTTTTGAAGGGGATTGATCTCAAGCACTCAATGATAAGAGGGGATGATGAGAAGATGACTATTTCAAAGAGAGTAAGCAACTTAAGTCTAAAGATTCAATTTAGCCCAGAAGATTTGACTGAGAGGTAGGAGTTTCACAATGATGCCATGGTCATTTAGGGATATATCAATGATTATCTTATGAGATGCATCCTTATTGATAATGTAGTGTAGTTAATCTTATCACCTTAACAACATTTAAGGGGATAGGAGGATCAGTGCTTAAACTTAAGCTAGTGACTAAAATCTCAGAAAGTTTAGGAGGAAAACAAATTAAGCCTGAAGGAATAATGGAATTAGTAGTCAAACTCATTGACAATCAAGCCAGATCCACGAAGATCTAAAAAAGTTTATTTAATGTGGTTGAAATGTATTTTGATTATAATATTATTTTAGCTAGACCTTACCTTTATAATGTAGATGCCATATTAAAGGTGTGATATTTAGTGATGAAGATATCAATCTCAGGTGGAGTCATCAAAATTAGAGGAGATAAGAAAATGGTTAAAGAATGTTATGTGTTGGCTGCAAATGGAGGTTAAAAGTCTTTGCCCATCAAAAAGATCCTTGATCATGACATGAGAGAATGAAAGCAAACTAAGTCTAGACTTGTAGACGATTTGCCAAATCTCCAACTATATGATTAGAATACAGTTAAAATTGGAGCCAAGTTAGAGGAAAACATTAGGGAACAAGTTGAACAAATTCTTAGAGATAATGTCTCTTCATTTGCCATTAAAGCATCACAAAGGATAGATTCGTTAGTCATGCTGCATGAGTTAAATGTGAATCCATGGCAAAACCAATTTAGTAAAAGAAATAAAGGTTTGCACATGATAGAACAAATGCAAAAGTGCGAACCTCAATTTTGCACTCTCGTGATGTAGCTGCAGCTTAACACTTACTAAATTAGTATGTTATGCTTAGCCAGTATAGTGGGCTAGTTAATTAGCAAGCAAAGGTCAAGTGGGTAGTGCCCTAAAGAGGCATAATACTATAAGGATACTTTTCAACACAAACTAACACTTTTTTTGACCTTGACCATACTTTTTGTACCAGATAATATTTTCCTGAAACTGACCAATCTTTTTCAAAAATAGACTACTAGATTAATCAAAAATTGATTTTGTACCTATTAATATTGACTGGTAAATTCTCAGAACCCTAAAAAATCTTGGGAGCTAACCTAGAGCAATCAAAGGATCTTAACCTCGCTGGACTATATGGGTCACTACCAAACCAATACAGGCGTTACCCTAGCCCAATGATAGGCATGCTAGAAGACCTACTACAACCACTGGCTTGGTGACACACCCTCATTAACACTTCAAGGCACAGCATTACCCCTCTGGGCGATACCGTCAATCTCAATTATGGCAATCACTAGTGAGATCGGTGGCCGGTCCCCCTTCCTGCTCTAAATTTCCAATTTTATCCCTTTTCAGCCCTATCCTTCTGGTAATTTTATATTTCTTTTTCCCAAATTGCCTCCATCTCCATTTGCCTATAAATAGGCCTTCATTTCCACCATTTTTCTTTATGCATTGAGTTAATATTAATAGCTATCCACTTACTCATTCTCTCTTCCCCTAATTATTCTTTTAAACTGTCTTTAAGTAACCCCCAAATTAATTAATTTCTCTTTGATTTTAATTAATTTGGTTAATCATTCTAATTAATTAATTAATTCTTTTAATTAATTAATCCACTCACCCAATCACACTACATTAACTAATTAATGATTTTAATTAATTAATATACCCACTCGCTCAATCAAATCAATTAGTTAATTAACCCTTTTAATTAACTAATTAATCCACTTCTCATTCTCATCCACTCTCAACGAGTAGTATCCCTACTTTCCAGCATCAATAAGATGAAATTTTAGTCTGGTAAAACCCTTTACCCATGACCCACTCTAAGAAAGAAAGTATAGCATCTTCCCTCACCCACCAAAATCTCTAAATCAAACCAAACCAAATCAATCTAATTAAACTCTAAAACCCCTCCACTTAACTATAGAATGAACTATCTAGATTTTGATTCTCATTTAATGGGATACGTAGGCATGTTTAGAATTTGAATCCAAACCTTAAATCCAAATATCCACTAATCCTCTTCCCCTTTTCTTTTTATATAATTATCTATGCTTATAAAGAAATTTATGGTCTTCCTAGAAACCATAACAGTTAGAGAAGGATCTCATAATTTATCAATGTAATTAATTACTTTAATTTTTTGGAGTTAAAAGGAGTGATCTTATGGTTCTCCTAGAATCTATAAGGACTATAGAGAACACTCTCCTTAACTTGTGGATATTTACTTTACTTGCCTTTTAATTTTCTCCATCCATTCATAATTATGCCATGTTCATGCATTTTAATTTTCATCTCTGAAAATAATTTTCAAGTCAAATTAAGTTTAGGAGCTAAAATTAGATTCTTTAAAACTAAAAATCTAGTTCCTGAGCTAAACTTGGTTTGAAGATTAGTGATTTTATTCCTGGATAAATTAATTGAAAGAAATAAAATAGAGTCGAATTTAATTTTTTTGTTGATTTTCCCATTTTAAAAAAATTAGGATGCCAACTTTTGAATCCTTTTAAAAAATCAAAAATCAATTTTCCATTTGATAGCCATTCCAATTGTAAGCACCAAATTCAAACCTTAAACTCCTTAAAAATTGCTTCACCTTTTCTTAAAGCATTCTTAAGCGAGGGAGGGGCATTCAGGGGAGGTTTCACAAATAGCAAAAGAGATAGAAAAGCTGCTGCTTGCAGAATTCATCTAGGAGGTTCATTACCCAGAGTGGTTGGCAAATATGGTATTGATTAAAAGGCATAATGGGAAGTATCGCATGTGTATTGATTTTCCTTATTTCAATAAGGCTTTTCCTAAAGATTGTTATGCTTTGCTAAATATTAACCAGATGGTAGATGTAACGGACTATTATAAAGTGTACAGTTTCATAGATGCAGCTTAAAGATACCATTAGATTTTTATGAAACAGTCAAATGAGGCTAAAACAGCATTCATCACTGATGGTGGAACATATTATTATACAAAAATGCAATTCAGCTTAAAAAACACAAGTACTACATATTAGTGATTATGAATCTAATGTTCAAGGATTAAATTGATAGGAATGTCATTGTATATGTATATGACATTATTGTCAACAGCATAAGAATGAGTGATCATGCTAAAGATTTAGAGGAAGTTTTCTCTATTTTGAATGGTTATAACATGAAGCATAACTCTGACAAATATGCATTTGGAGTTCAAACAGGGAAGTTTTAGGTTTTATGGTGTGTCAGCAAGGATTGACGTGAATGTTGCAAAAATTTAGGCCCTACTAAACATGCAACCACTAAAAACTATAATTGAGGTACAAAAACTGAATGTGTGAGTGATCACCTTTAGTTGGTCCATATCTTATTCAGCAAGAAAATGCCTTCCCTTTTTTTTTGAATCCTTAAGAAATATAGGCAGTTTACCTAGACAAATGATTGTCAAGAAGCATTTAAACTATTAAAGAAATTCTTTTGCTCTTGCCTATTGTTGAGTAGTCCATTGGCAAGTGAGACTTTATTTTTATACTTATTTATGGGGAGAGAGACAGTGGCATCTATATTAGTTCAAGAAGAGGATAGAGAACCAAAGCCTATTTACTATGTGAGTAGGGTGTTAGGGATGCAAAGTTGAGATACCTAAAGGTAAAAAAAAAAAATTGGCATTGGCCATTGTAACAACTATACAAAGGTTACATCCCTACTTTCAATCCAATACTCTAGTTATGCGAACAAATCAACCCTTGTACAAAGCACTCCAAAGGCCTAAAATGTTAGGGAGATTAGTCCATTAGTCATTACAGCTTGGAGAGCAAGATGTTAGCATGATGTTAGGTATGAATCCTGCAAGGCATCAAAGGCTCAAGAATAAGTCGACTTTATTGAAAGGTGATAGATTTCTCTAAAAAAGTGATAAAAAGGGAGGTTTAGGAACTATTTCTAGATGAGGCAATGAATGTAACAGGTATAGGAATAAGAATCATCCTTCAAGGTCTGGTCAAGGTAAAGTTTACCTATGTCGTTCGGTTAATGTTTATATCAACTAATAATGTTGCAAAATATGAAGCTATGATAATTAGGCTCGAGTTGGCTTCTGAGGTACTACCTCAAAATCTCCAAATCTTTAGTGATTTGGCATTGATTATTAATCATATATGAGGAGACTATCATGCTAAGGGTGAAAACATGAAAAAATATATATCTAAAGCTCTTCTTTTGTTGTAAAAAATTACTAATAGGGGTAGATCCAGGCAAATGATTCAAATACCATGTGATAAAGATGCCATAGCATATCAAATAGCATAGTTAACCACTAAAGATGAAGAATTATTCAGATCCATAAAGATGAAAGAAATTTAAGATGTTCCGATAATTGACCAAGCATTGATGAATCCTATAGCATAGACTAATGATCAGAGGAATCCTATCGTGATCTATCAAAGAACCGGAGAACTCCCAAAAAATAAATTGCAAGTAGTGAAGATTCAAAAGAAAGCCACAAGTTACTCTTATTATAAGGGGATTTTTTACAAAACCTCTTTAACACATCCCTAGTCTAGATGTGTTTCATTTAAGAAGGATAATATATTATTGCTGAGATATATGAAGGAGTTTATGGAGCATATAAAGGGCTAAAGCAATAACTAGAAAAGCATTATTACAGGGATATTATTGGCCAACTATAAGGAAAGATAAAGCTAAATTAGTCAAAAGATGTGAGAAATATCAAAAGCATGATAGTATAAGTCACCGGCCAATAGCTGAGCAAGTACCTTTGAAGAGTCCTTGGCCATTTGCCATATAGGGATGGATTCTAGGACCCTTCTCTTTAGTAGCAGGTCAAAGAAAAGTTTATGACTGTGATTATTGATCACTTCACCACCAAACAGGCGAAGGTCGAAGCCATTGCAAGTATCATAAAGAACAAAATTGATGATTTCTTCACAAGGGTAGTGATTTACAGATTTAGGATTCCTCCTATTTTTATGACAGATAATGTAGACATGGTATTTTGTCCAGTCTTTTTATTTTATTTTCTTTTAAAATGTATATGAAATCTCAAAAAATATGAAAATGTCATTCTAATTTAGATTTCTTAGATAGTATTAATTTTATATAAAAATTTTCATATATACCAAAGAGAATATATATATTATATATATATATATATATATATCTATATATATATATATATATATATTATATATATATATAGATATATATATATATATATATATATATATATTAATCTTATTTATTATTTAATCTACATCTTTTGAAATTATGAATTTATTTCATCATAAATTTGTTTTAATCTTTTTATGAAAGTTTTGATGTTAATTTCAGTTCTAATTTTAGGCTTTATTTTAAAGAAAAGAAAAGAGGATTATACATTTTAAAAAGAAAAATATATAAAAGAAAATAAAATAAAAAATAAAAAATAAAATCTTGCCATTAAATCTTGGAGTAGCTTCCAAGGAATGATCTAGGCCATTAATGTGGCATTTTGAAATTTTTGCCCCTAATCAGAGCTGGCAGCCCTTTAAGTTAGGAAGCGCAATTTATTTTTTTTTCATAAAAGAGAGAGAGAGAGAGAGAGAGAGAGGACAATTCACGCACACTCTCTCTAACACCTCTCACCCTCCTTCACTCAAAAGACCTCACCTCCCTATTTTCTCGGAACAAAAAAAAAAAAAACCACTCACTCCTCAACCCCTTTCCCTGATACAGATACAAGCCTCTCACTCTCTCTCATCTTAGACAGATGCCCTCTGATTCTAAGAAACCATTCACCGCCCTCTCTTATAGACCCATCCTCGACTTTTCTTCTTCCCGTTACATTCATCTATTCATTTTTTTTCTATTTATTTGGTTTGGTCCCCAAAATTGATTTCTAGTTGTGAATTAATCTTGGGCATTTAGAACAAGTGGGTCTGGTCTTATTGGCACTCAAAAGATACGAATCTATGTGTATATATATATATATATATATATATATATATATATATTATATAATATATAATATAGTATATATATACATATGTATATATATACTATGTATATACATATGTATATATATATGATAATATACTATATATATATATATTATATATATATATATATAGTATATATCTATATATATATATATTATATATCTATATATATATATGTATGATAGTATATACATATGTATGTATATAGTATATACTATGTAGATATGTATATGTATGTCTATATATATACTATGTATATATAGGTATATATATCATATGTACTTTATATGTAGATATATAGTATATATAGATTATAGATCTATAATATGTAATATATATATATATATTATAGTATATATTATATCATATATATATAGAATATATATATATTATATTATATATATATATAGATATATATATAATATATATATATAGATATGTATATATATATATATATATTATATATATTATAATAGTATATAGTAGTATATATATAATAGTATTATATATATATATACTATATATAATATATACATAGTATA
>CANTUT010001737.1:0-37760 GCA_947687605.1 Reutealis trisperma | reverse complement strand
GTTCTATCCATCCATGTTCAGCAGTCCTTGTCCATGTTGGAACTGTTGATGGCAGTACCGCTCAACTACGAGATGCTTGAAAGTCGATGTCTCAATGTTCCCAAGAGTAGCATCAAACGGCAAGCCATGCTTCAAGCTAGTCACCACCTCATTACGCCAATGAAGGATCAGTTGGCAAGGAAAGTAGAATCCCATTCCCCAGGGCGCTGACCTTTTAGCCAATTCGGCTATTCAGCCTTACCTTACGAAGAGGGGCCCTTTTTTCACTCCGGCTTTCGAGCGCTGATCCAACCAGTTATCATTTTCCCTTGGCTGCTTTTCTTTCGCGCTTATGGTGCTTATCGCTGCTGTTAGGGCTTCTGTATTTGGCCTGCGCTACCCTCTCCTAGCTAGCAAGCAAAGCAAGAGATTTCGCATGGATGGAAAGAACGTTGCTAGAGCAGTTATTTGTGAACACTTTTTCCTGATGTGTCGCAAAGGAGGCATTGGGCCTTTATGATGTGCTTCCTCTCGCGGATCGTATTCTGCAATCACTCTTTGAAGATACTTTGATCTTTTTACATTCTTGCTCCTCCTTTTCTTCGTCTATCTAAGGACAAGCTTCCGGAGGGCCGGAAGAGGGGATCATAAATGATGAGCGTAGCTTAATTTAGCTAATCTCACACCGAACTTTAAGCGAGTGGCTCCTTATGAAAGAGTAGCCCAATGCCTACAAGAAATGCGCTCTGGAAAACCTTCCGGGAATCACTCGATCTCTTGGAGAACGTTCTCCCCCCAACGAAAAAAAGACTTGCATTACCTGCATTAGGCCTCCGGTCTTCTTTTCTGATAGTCTGATAGAATGTCTTAAAAAAAGTCTCGTTGGTCAAGGTATACATAACATTTTATGAACTCGATGTAGAGAGAGACCTATATAGAAAACCATATCGAGAGGCACGGCTCCATACCATACATAGTAAACCGCTATTGGCGGCTAGACTTCGAGCCCCCATGATAATGAGTCACAGGGAGCTAGTTCTATCACAACTACAGGTTGGACCATCCATATGTCAAAGTGAAACCACTTTTCTTTGTCCGAAAGTGGCTTGACGCTCTCCCCCGAATTTTTACATGAACGTAGCGAAGGGAAGGTTTAAGCATTCTCTTTATTTTTTGGAGGGTATGAAAAAGAAACGAAACGAACGTAACGTTAGTGGAGGATAGGGCTCAACTTAATTAGTTAGTTTAAGGACTATACTATAGTCGAAGAACGGGTACGAAACGGGTTAAACGATAGTGTTACGAGTATAAGAGAGCAAGCGTATCAGCTGCCCAAAGTAACTCGCGGACATGAAACTTTCTTCCTCTGTTCCTTATGACCATCACTGGTACTCCGATATTGGAGCGAGGAAGCAACTCTCCTTCGGACCCTCGGCCTTAGCTCGAAAATGGCCTATCTTTCAGGACGACGAAATCCCAGCAGGCTAAATGGAAGTTATGCCTACCACCAGAGAGGAGGTTACTAAAAAATACAACTAACTAAGAGAATACGCTAGGCTATCCAGATCGGATTCTATCCACCGAGGCTACGAAAGCGACTCTGATATACTCTACAATTTATATTTAGTCTAAGATAAAGTAAATTTTCTTATTATTAAGTAAAGAGAAGAGAAGGTCAGAGCCATGGAAAGACTACTTTTTCTGACTAAGAAAGCAGCAAATCCTTTAAGCCGGCTCTCTTCTCCTCCCCATTTTTCTTAGATAGTCCGTATTTCAAGTAGTCAAGATGCCAGTGCCTATTTATTCTCTTGCCCTTCCTTCTCTTGTGCGCCGGGCGTGTGATCGATTGGACCTTCCCCTTTTCGCCTGGAAGAGGTCAGTCTCAAAGCAAATGAAAGCGGTTGATTTGATGCTCTCCGGAAAGAGCCAAAATAGCCGCGGATGCAGAGTTAGCACTACCTTGCTTCCATCCCGTATCTCACCTTCTTTTCCTATGTCGACGTTGTCATTTGGTCACTAACGGTCTAATTAGTCATAGTTTCCTTCTTCGGAGGTCAATTACATCAAACCTTCTCATCCAGCGGCTTTTGCTTTGTTTACTCGGAGTTCTTTCCGTCTAGTCTGGTTTGCTTCTTTGCGTTCACTCGCGGAGTTCTAGTTAGGTGAATTCTTTGCATCTATCAATCAAATGAATGCTAAAATTCTCTCACCAACCAAGCTGATTTGGCTAAACAAAGGACTTGGTGATTAGTAGCTGGTTCAACAAGAGCAATTTGATCTTATTGGCTTGCTTATTCAACTCGTTTGAGTAAACCCCGTCTTTTTGGCTTGTTTTTGATCGCATTGACTTAAGAGTGAGTTCAGATTGGATAATGGTTAGTGAAGAGTCCCTTGAAAGTGGTTTAGCCTTCAGCATTCTTAATTGGCTCTTTCTCTTCTTTTCACAAGTGCAATGGCGAATAGAGCTTCGAAGATTGGCTTAGAACTAAGGCTTATTGATGTTAAGAGGCAAAGAGTTACTGAAGAACCTAATGGATCGAACTCAAAGGATTGGATGGAGGAGAATGATTTCAGTTTCTCACATCACTAACGTAATTTCCTCTATGAGTATCTGAATAGAAAGACGAGCAAGAGGAGGGAAGAAACTGTGTTGAGCGCTACGCCCGGACTACGATGTGCCGTTTGAGGTGCACACGGATCAGATTACGCGATCGGAGGTGATATGGTGCAGGAGGGGCATCCGGTTGCTTACGAGAGCCGGAAGCTCAACGACCGGGAACGGAGGTACTCGGCACACGAGAAAGGAGATTGCTGCTATAGTGCATTGCTTAGGTGCGGTGAGGAGTAGCCACAACGTACTTTGCGACACAGAAGAAGTTGTCCCGGCGAGATGGCAAGAGTTCTGAGCAGAGTGGGATCTGGTGTTAAGTAGAAAGCGGTTGCAGATGCGCTCAGCAGACGAGCATATTTGCCTACAACTAAGTTGGGGCTGAGTGTAGCAAACGAGCCAGGGTCGTTAGTCAGGTCGTCGGGACACTTGCAGAACGACTCAAGGAAATTGATTTAGGACATTGAACCGGGATCATGGAGCAGAGAAAGGGACGACTCGGAATTGTTGGCTAATGGCCTTACTTACACCCGAGGGAGCAGGTTGTACGTGCCGAAGTCGGCTTCGGAAAGTGCTTATCCAGGTGTGTTGTCATGATACGCCTTGCCGGGGCATACGAGTCACGAGGGCATATTACTGCAGATGGAGGAAGATGTGGAGCAGTATGTGAGGACTTGTCTGGTTTGCCAGCAAGCCCTTTCGGAGTAAGCAGGGGAGAACGCATTAGAGAAAGCCAAGAAGTGTTAAAGGAGGATTAACCAACTTAGCAAGACTACTGTTCACTTGCTCTGAAAGGCAAGGGAAGAGGTCAAAAGGTATATTGCTAAGACAACTGGAGCAACTAGAGAGTCAACTAAAGCACCTACTGGAGAATCCACTATGGCACCTACCGGCAATCATCATACTATTGCGTGCGACTAATGCCAGTCAGACTAAAGCAACAGAACCTACTAGCTGATACAATAACTCCAACTATACTGTCTTGTAATCCTTCCTTGAGTCTTAGCTTACTTTCTTTTAGGCTTATCCTTTGCTATTCCCACTCCTTAACTTATGATAATTATAGATTGTAAACCTTAATGTGCAGCCAATATAAACTCTTCCAGAGCCTTAGTTTGATTTGAAGTGAAGTATCCCGCATGCAAGCGAACGGAGCGATCCACTCTTTTTCGACTTGGAGCACTCGGGGTACGCATAAGGCTTCAGAAAGGGTTGGAAACTGAATTCGATAGATAGTTATCGGGAAAGAAAGACTTGGTGACGGGGCTTGCTGCACATACTCAAATGGCTTTTATTTCTTAGCTGGCACTTTAATTTACCTTAGACTGCTACTAGTATGAAAAAACTTCTCTTTCCGCTTTC
Organism: Reutealis trisperma; assembly: GCA_947687605.1. Classification (NCBI taxonomy): domain Eukaryota; kingdom Viridiplantae; phylum Streptophyta; class Magnoliopsida; order Malpighiales; family Euphorbiaceae; genus Reutealis; species Reutealis trisperma. The sequence goes on along the minus strand of CANTUT010001737.1, from coordinate 33,811 downwards.
AATGCTTTTTTGCTTGATGCTTTTTATGTTAACAGCTTTCCGGAATAATTTTTATTTCCTCAGTTGATGTCTTCGATCGACACTTATCTTTCCCTCTATCCCGCCAGCCAGCTTACTTCTTCCGCCCATTACTACCCTTGCTTACTCTCCCGTATTCTGAAAAAGCGAAAAGGTCTATCCCCATTGCCAACTTTCTTAGTCGTGGAAGGGGGTATTGCCTTTTCTTTACTAGTTTTTAGAATCTCTTAGCCCGGCTATTACGTATATCCCGTAGTCCCTATGTCTGATGCTGGCCCTTTCGTCCTAGCTTTCAATTCCGTAAGCATTCAAAACCCTACCATTGTTGCAAGGGAATAGCTTTCCGGTTGTCTGCTAGACTGTGTAATATCCCCCGGGGGCTTCTCTTCTTTTCTTCTAGCATCTCCCGTAGCGGAGAAGCATTTCCCTTTGCTTCGAATCAATCCTATCCTCAGTAGGGGCCTAATGCCAGTCTTCGAGGCAAGCGAATCAATCGTATCCACCTTTCCAGCACGAATCCTTGTGCTAATTCTTGTAGTGCTTGACTCAGTCTCTCCTTATATGACAAATGTAAGCATACATCCCAATCATCCTAATCTTTAACCTCAACTTTGACTAAGTCCCTCCTCTCGTGTGATTGGTCTAAAGACCGTTGCCCTATGGTCTTTGTCTGGGTGCACTGCTTTTGATTCCGTCTATCCGTATGGTCTTTCTACGGGAGTGAATGCTTTTGCGGATGTAAGCCCATTCGCCTATCGCTTAAGGTACCTTTGCTTATTCTCTTAGCTATCAGGATTCCATTCCGTCCTCTTTTTTTTCATTGTCTGCTCTGTCTGTCTCGTATTCGATTGCCTCTCTCTCTTTGTTAGGATTGAAAATTCCAAGTGTTGGAATTCGTGTAAGGATTCATTCCTTCTATCATTCGCAGTCTTGTAATTGTTGTATGTGGGGAATGGTGATAGACAAGCAAGACCAGTTCCTCCTTACAAGACTTTTCCACTTACAAAACAAAAAGGGAGGACGGAGGAAAATCGGCTGATTAAAGAGCTTCAAAAGCGGTACAAGCAAATCACATGAAGGGGATAATAGTACACACAAAAGACGGATAATCAGCTTATACGCAATTACACACTATCACAAAGACCACACCCGTGTAAGCATTCCTTCGCTACAAAGCATATCATCAAAGCAAATCATAAGTCAAAAGGTTCGCGGATGGTAATACAAAAGACCAGGATTGATTGATTCAAGGTCCTCGCCTAGCCTTTATTGGTCTTGTTCTAAAGGTTAATGCCTCCCCTCCAAGACTTTGTGGCTCCTTCCTATGGTCTCGGGTCAAGCACTCTAAGGGTCAATTTACGATTCCATGTCCTCGGCCCCCGCATCCCCGTCTACACCCAGAAAAAGAGCAATTGATGGAAAACAAGCCATCATAAACATTTTTTGAAGTTGACACCAAAACATAACCCACGGGTTCGCCCGATAAGGCATAGGAGGAAGTTTCATCGAGGTTAATTTGCACTGTTTAAGTATGGGGACCCTATGCATTTCTAACAGAAGATAGCATTGATCCGAGATTTTGGAACAAGGCTTTTCAAGCCGAAGATTGTTAAGTAGATTCCAAATACGAAGATAAAGAAGGGCCGCTTTAACGCACTGCGCTAGAGGCAAGGGTCGCGCAAAAGGGAGGTTGAGAGATTTTTTATATAAAAGATAATCATGCCCAGTCCCATTAGCTATAAAGTTTCTGATCATAAAGTCAAGTTAGTGCTGAGCATAGATAGGTATGCGAGCCAAAGAGAAAGAGGAACTACCCCGGGCCTGAGGGGACTTTCTTTTCTAGACCAAATGAGGCGTCAGATGAAGGATTCGCCGAAAAAAGAACTACAGAGACAAGGGAATATTTCACAGAGGCTTTCGACCCCGTTGTTCAGACGTCGACGAACCAAGAGATCCTGTCTCTCACGAGGAGCCGTAAACAAATCTACCGTTTCAGACGTACCCAAGGGCTTGCCCGAAGGAGCCGCGTCTTTTACTTTTACTGTAGCTGAGCACTCCACAAGGGAAGGCACCGAGCAACTGGCAAAGTGAGTTAGTTGTTCGATTCCAGGTCCCAGGGTAGGATACATACAAAGAAGGGGAGCTCTTCCATTTCCATTTCTTAGTAGGAGCACTTACAACAAACTCAGTATTTCCGTAGTCTAGTATATTGAAGACATCCGGTGGAAGGAAGAGATACGATCGGAAGGAAAAATGTACTAAGTGCCCACCGTTGATACCCAAGATGTCTCTTTCGGCTAGGACCTAGACCCACCGCCCTTGCCCAGATCAGAATCGGGAGAAAGAGGTGTTGCTGTTGGTTAGGAAGAAATGAAATGCCTTTATTAATGATTAATGAAATTGATTACCCGGCTACACCATCAGTCATTTCCTCGGGAGATGCCTCAGAACCGGCTCGAATAACATTCCATTCATAGCATTTCATTCGACGATTTTTAATCGAACAGAAATCTTACCTGCGAACCGACAAAGTTTGCTGCTTAAGGCACGGCCGGGAGTTTCCCCTTCGGATACAGCTGCGCAACTTATGTAAATTCTTCCTTGTCTAGCACCATAGGTGGGCACTAGCGCATTAGACCGGTAACTGAACAGAAAGGATTCTCTCTCTACTACTGCGCTGACCCTCTCGCCCTTACCTGTTCTCTGCCCGGACCTAATCCAAGCACTGAATCGATCAAGTTCTTTGTTCACGCGCATTCCTTGATTCTGGTGACCAATTGAATATGGGAGAAGGTTTTGTTCTATCCTGAGAGAGAGGAGGGACCCCTATTACTGAACAGGAGGTCCCACTATGAATGATAAGGGTTGATCCCCTGCACACTTAGGCCAAAAGATGCGTTCAATACAGCCAGAACCACAATGAGAACGAAAAGGCATAGATCAAGGACTGCTGAACCAAAGATTCGTGGATTAGTTTAAAGTGGCAAGGTGCGAGCACCTAAGAATAAATGCTTTAAAGCGCTCATACTACTATCTACGTCATTTCTTTGGGGCTGAGTCCTCTTCTCTTCTTCTCTTCCATACCTTATTGGGCGAGAGGGACATATGACTGAAACGAAAGAAAAAAACTCTCAATTCACTATCACTAAAAGAATCCGGGAATAAGAAAGCTGGTTCTTCTATTTCTCTGGGGGATTGGGCTTGTCAGCCTACGTACGGCCTCTGTTCTTCTCAATTAAGGCTTTCCCGTGCAAGACTAAAGTCTGGAGTGAAAGAGAAGGACAAAAAGAGGACTCTTCCGTGAAGGTAGTTTGGGGAGAATCAACCATGAATGAACTTTCTCAGAAGCAAAACAAAAACATTCGGTAAGAGCCCGGTGGAGAAGAACATTCATTAAATGAAAAGCACGGGACGGAGTTTATAAAGAAAGAGGGATTCTCAAATAATTCAATAAAAAAAGAAGAAAAAAGAAATTCTAGAAAACACGTTTGGCCGGCACTTTGGTCTTGACATGCCCGTATTGGAGATGGAAAGATTTACTTTTTATAGAAAGAGAATCGGACATGGAATGTGCTCTTCTCTCTTTCTCCACGTCCTTCACTCGCTTAAGCCGAATCGCTTTTCGTCTTTATGGCATCTGCTTTCAATGTCAGCTGGATTGCCTAGTTGATTGTTAGTTTGATTTTCACTAGTTTCAAAGGCTTGATTGCCCCTTTCATTTAGCTAGGTCGCTAAGGTAGTTCATTCGGGTAGCGGTAACCCCGAAAAGAGCTCTATTTCGACAAGAACGTGTGATATAGCATTTTAAATAGCTGCATCTTGCTAACAGCAGAAAGGAAAAAAGCCCTCAACTCCTAGTAAAGTCGTCTGCTACTTCCACTACAGGAAATAGAAAGAAAGGAAAACTGTTCGCAATGCCCACATCAAAAAGCATTTTAAAAACCTCCCCTTTTGCCAAGAAAAGCCTTGAAAGCAGGAAAGGCACGCGATTTTAACAACAGGGTTTTCTTTTTTATAAGACGATATTACCTTCCCAAATTCAACTGATTCAACCATTCTTGGTCCCAACCATACCAGACTAATTCCGTCTAATGGGCCTAGCCTAAAGGTTCTAGGGCGAATTCCGTCTATTGCTCCTTACCTTACCCTTACCCCTATAGGTGATATAGACTCTTCCCAGTGCCAAGAACTAGGATCAGAAGGAAAGTTTCAACCCTTGTGTACGAAAGTGGGCTATTCCTTGACTACATAGTTTGTCTTTGCCTTTTTCGGCAAGAACAGCATTTAGGAGCAGAGTCTGTCACGTGCAGCCTACTCTCTTCGCTCCCCTCCTCTTATCCTTCCTTTCTTTCATAAGGCAAGGCGCTCGTAAAGAGCCCTCTTCTGGAAACAGATTCTATAGCACCGGAGTCGTTCAAAGAGCTAGCAATTCCTTCTTTCTATTCTGTTTTGTGCGTATCTACTATTGATTCTATGCCAGCAAACCATGCTAACAGCAGAAATGCAAGTACATACAACAGCGGTAATGCCGCATCATTGATAAAGAACCTTGCCTTCCCCAGCTTTGTCCCCTGCTTAAAGTTCATTGGCATATTCCCCTTCCCTTCTATTCTAGGGATATCACTTCCTTTGCACAAGCCTTTTTTTTCTTTCAGCTCTATCCGGAATTCCTAGTTAACTCGGAGTGGCGACTTGATGGACATCTTCCTCTCAAAAGCAAAAGTCCTCCTCGCGCATGGTATGGAGAAACCTATTTCCAGCGAGTGAGATCAAGATTAATCTAGTTTGATTGATAGTTGACTGTGCTGTGATAAAGCGAGCAGGAGTCTCTCGTTCCGGGTATGTTTAAAAGAAAGGGAAAAAGGGTTTAATTCTTCCCCATCTGACTAGAAAGCTTTGAAAGCAGCAAGTAGGGCTAGAGCAAAGGTAGGTTTATTTACTATAAAGATTCCTCCCATTCCTATATAAATTGAAGCGTGCTATAAGGCTCCATAGTGGGGACTCTCCGACTCGCAGGTAAGAGCGAGGCACTTTGGAGTTTTGAGGGTCCATGTGCGCCAGTGTAAGTTTGATAAATTCTTTTGATGGCGATCCCGGCAATGGGATACATACTTTCTATAGGCGAGACTAGTTGGAAGTAAAGTAAGTTTTTCACAACAAGCCAACTGGAGCTCACAAGTCAATCGAATAAGACAGCTAGGGAAGAGGGTCGATGTAATTGAGAGGGAAGTTCAAGTTTTTTCTTTGATAGAAGCAGGCTCTAAGGGGCGTAGCGCTTGCTGCTTACGAGCAAAGTCTACTATTCCTATCCAGCCTTAGTCAAAACCTTACCCGATGGCCGTTAGCAGGAGTTGACAAGGGATCGTACTGAATTACGGAAAGCGATAAAGAAAGCAAAGAAGAGATGAGCCTTGCAAGCCTTAACAGAAGACCAATACAGCAGGACGAGAGATTCACCGAAGCCAGGAAGAGTAGACCGCTTACCATAAGGAGAAGATCGATATCGCACAGAAGGCCGGAGAGCGCCCTATTTGAGATAGTGATTCCAGTTAGACTTGAACCTCAAAGCGATTGAACTAGCCTTTTGACTAAATAGATATGAGCTAGATAGGGAATCCTGAACTAAAGGATCTCGGAGACCCAGCAAAAGGAAAGGAAGAAGGAAAAGCTTTCCCACGTAGTCAGGCAAATTCTCTTTTCTTTACATAAGCCTCTTAGTCCGGCTCAGCTGGAAGAGATTCTAAGTGAGAGGCAATACTGAACCGTAGCCACATCGAGTGAGTTCCCCTCAAAGCCTTCTTCCGAACTTGCCAACAAGTGCTTATAAAAGCAGATCGGTCTCTATCAAAAAATCAAAGGCTAGAGAAAAGAGGGGCTTGGGGCAGGCTTGCTTCGGGAGAGAAAACAGATATTCCGCTTTCCTTCAACTCCATTTTCTTAGGTGGCTAAAGCACCGGGATCTCGTGCATTGACTTCTCTGCTCATTTCCCTTCGAGGATGGCTAGCTTTTTACTTCTTAAGCTAGAGCTAACTACCTTCCTTCTTCGCCTATAAATCGGTACCCTTGCTTGAGTCTAATGAGCTGCTTCAAACCTTCAAAGCTGGCTAAGGAAGAACCGGGAATGCTTTAGTCCTTTCTTTGACAGGGAGTCCCCTCTTGAGTTCGGGGTACGCAATGAGGTCGGGCTTTTATAAGAGCTCGGGGTTATAGAATCTTTCTTGCTGCCTTCCTTCCACTCACGGTACACCTACTATCGGAATGGCTGGTGAAATAGTTCAACTAGACCTGTAATCAAAGGCTTCCAAGACCTTACCACCGGAGTTAATGAGTGCAGCAAGGAAAGCAGGTAATGAGCTAGACTAAGACGAAGAGGCGGGGGAACATAGCTCCTTTTATTCAGACATTCTATAGGGGCAACCATGTGAATGAGAAGAAAAAGCTCAAGCTGTCAGCCAGTCGGTCAAGTCAGTCAAGTTTCCACACCATCAAACTAACCCGAAGAAGACTACTCTTTCTATTCCGCTCATTCCCGAGGAGTGAAGCTAGTTGGCAATTGCACTATGCTGTCAAAGGGCAAGGGCTTAGCCAACTGAATGACCTTCGACAATGAAAACCATGACAAGTACAACTGGACTAATTGATCCGCCTTCTCATCCTTTTAATATTTCATTCTTCTATGGAAAGATGGAATAATCGTTGGGTACCCTGAACGGGTGAGAGATCCTGGAAAAGGGAGTCTTCTGGTTGCTGGATCTCCGGCATAAGCTTTCTGCAGCGCAGAGGCACACTGCTTTAGATAAAGAGCCTTTAATAAAAAGACAGATTTCCCCCTTAACCAGTATACCTTCTTGGCTAGAAGGAATGCAGCGATGCATCTCTCCTTGGTGTAATCGTCGAAGACCAAAAGCGTGGCCTCATTTAAGACCGCGATAATGGTCTTGGGACCTTCAAAGATCCCACGCCATGAAGTCGACACTGAGCGCAGTAATGCTTGAAAGAACTAGTGAGTCATGGTGTGATTTTTATACATTCACAGCCTGACATCCGCCATGTTGCCAGCTGGACGACTCGGAAGTGACTCCCCTCCGAAGTCCGTATCCCAGATCAAAGACTATTGCGCTAAGCCAATGTCGACAACAACTCTCCTAAATTATGGGGAACTTGTCCCACCATGGGGGGGGGCGTCTCGGTGACTAACCCGAGATATCGATGCTACCGTTAACACGGGACATCGACCAGGGTTGACCTGTCCATATCGCTTTCCCAACCGGCCAGGCCTTACTATAACCAACCTCACAGATCCCACTCAATCTTTTACACCGATGTATCGTACTCCCTCGACCAGGTCATCATAAGAAAATACTGCAAAATCTTTCCGAAGTGAGAGAAGGAGGGAAGGCGCGCTACAACTAACATAATAGCCAGCTGAAAAACGCTAGCTAGCTAGGCTAGCGCGCAATGGCTTTCTCTGAGAGGGGCTACCTTCTTCAAGCTCCGCCCAACCTATACAAGGTGCTACTCGCTTTCTCTCAGCCACAAGTGGCTTAAGTAGTGGTCGGCATTCCTACGTGCTCCTCCTTGCCGCCCCCTACTTAAGAATCCAAAAGTAACCTTTGGATGTTGTCGTGACGCTTTGGTTACGAAGGTTACGGGGGTCTGGGTTTATGGATGAATTCAGTCAGCGAAAGTCCCTCAAACTCAATCAATATCAACAACATGTCGTGACCGGTTAGGCTTGGTTGATTTTGTCAGAAAAGAAAGTAGGTTTCGGGGGTTCATTGATTAGTACACCTCTGGTGCTGGTAAGGTCGGGACCGTGGTCGTCCGTCTCCAGTTTGCCGGCCGATAAGATCTCTGAGAGTGACCAGACAGCTGGGTTGGTTTGGCTATTCCTTTCTATTGAAAAGGAGTCAGCTGTCTGCGCGAGTCACCTTCTTCTAGGCTCCGCTGGACGACACAGCATTTTCGTTCAAATATAGGCCGGCCGTACTTGTGATGGTTCCCAAGGATCCAATATGATACCACTTAGGTCTACGTTGCCACGATATTGTTCTATGGAAGCGGGCGGTAGAAGTTCGGCCCGGGTTTTTTGGTGTCGTAGGGGAGGGATTGACCTTTCTAACGCATATTCAGTCGTACCGGTATGGCCCCACTGATTTGTTTTCGATCGGAGCATCAAGCAGCGCAACCCGGTTCTACTTGACTAAGCCTCGTGCTCGTCCAAGGAGGAAGTTTGCTTTACCCAACTCCCTTTTTGATAACAAGGCAGAAACCCCCGGCCGGACATTCATTAGTTTCGAATGAAGAATGAAGAGTGCCCTGCCCCAGAAAGCACCTACTCCTATCAAAATGAAAAGCGTGACTTTACTAAACAAGCAAGAAAAGCCCTTTACTAATAGAATAGAAGGTAAGGCCGGCTTTCGAGCTGTAGCTTTACAACGACCCTATTATTAGTAATATTAGTAAGATAGGTTGTTTGAGTGCATTTTTCCCCTTTCTATTAGTAAGAGGTTGTCAATTTCATTGCCTTGAGTTTGATTGCAGGGGCGCCCCATCTATAGTAAGGGGCCTTTTCAATAAGGCTCGTGCTAGGCGCTCACGTTTTTTGGCTTCCCTAAAATCGAATATTTTTTAAATTGGTAAAGACCCACCCCTTGTTTCAGTCAGAATGAGTCCCCGGGACCCCGGGACATTGGCTTCCGCCAACAGTGGACTATTAAGGATCGCATCCCGCGCATATTCTACATTATAGCCTGCAACTGATTCAGCTTCCGCTTCTGGGAGATCAAACGGAGCTCGATTAGTTTCTGCTAGACAAGAAATGAGGAACATAACCAATACAGGGAACAAGGGAATACCAGACCATATCTGCTTTTGCGCCATGACAATCTCACTCGAATTACAGGGACCTACACATATTAGTACAGTATACCGGGGTCCCCGGCCAGAACCACACGTGCAAGTTTCCCTGCATGTGGCTCGTCCGTGCTTTCCGAGGCGCTACCTGTGACTCAGCATGGGAGAAGGGGGCGGAATTGCACACTTTCGTGTTCAGAGCATTGTCTGAGTGAGTAGGCAGCGCCCACCAAGCAAAGCTTTCTTGAAGAGGCTGGGCTGTTTCCTTTTCGGCGCCCGCCTTTTCTTTAGGTGTTGGGGCAAGGCAAGCCCCAGGAAAGTCTAGGTTGGCTCCCAGCTCCATCTCGGCCGGCATCCTGCTCTCGAGGGAGTGGAGTCCTGGAGCGAACTACTCATTGCTGTGTTGCCCCAACCCAAGGAAGGGCATTTGGTGAGGAGCATTATTTTTAGGGGGGGGGGGAAGCGTGGTTGACAAGCCACTTCGAGGAGCGACTGGACTGGAGTGCTTTCATCAAATGATGCATGTGGGCTGAGCCATTCCCATCCCAAGTGGTGGCCCGATTCGGCCTGGCCTGGTCGGGAGGAGATTCACATAGAGACTACTGTTATCCGGGAATATCTTTCTATGTTAGCTAGCGGGGGCGGGCTTTCCTATGGTAGTCCCGCTGCGGCCTCTGCCGTCCGTCCCGTCTCATCTTGATTTGGCTATACTTGTATGTAGCCAGCCATGTTAGCTTCACATGAGAGCCTTTAGAAAAAGGCTAAAAAGGCACTCATCAGTCAGCTCGGCCCCTTTCCTATTCAGCTTTGCCGCCTATTAAGAGAATAGGTCTCGGCCGCCCGCCCTTATTCATCTATACTCGCTGCCACGCACGACCCAATAGGAACGATTTCAGCGCCCCTCTCCAGATAAGAAGCAAAACGCGCCATCACCTACAGCCCTTTCCTCTGCCGGGGACTTCCATGAAATGAAAACGGGCGGCATCGTCGTATGCTCGACATTTGTTGCCCTGGTTTATATCCCGGAGTACTCCTATGGCCGATCTGTCACCCAACCTCCTTAAACAACCTAAAGGCTTGGCCCCGTCCCGTTTGGAGTTGGAGAATGGGCCTTATGGCACGGCTTAGTCAGTTATTCTCGCAGTTCAGATAAGATTCGGACCGCCACTTCTCTGAAAGCATGGTTTTTGCCTCCCTCTCTCCTACCTCCTTGGAGCTCGTCCATTCGTTGGGTGATCCCTTGCTCTCACGTTCGAGTGTTTGCTCGTCGTTTAGGCCGGTGAGTGAGATTTCTGCTCATTGCAGTCACCTCCGGGGTTCTTCGCACCTGGATAGTACCAAGACCCTTGTGCCCCGGCCCTTGATCAGATAAAGCTGCCCGCCCTATGACCCACAACTAAAAATGAGCCTTGCGACGAGACGCGGACATTCCCCATGCTGCGGTTCCCTCCGGTCCGTTCCCGGGTTGGGTTAGGGGAACATCCGAGCGATTGCCTTCGCGGATCCAAACGCGCTCACAAGGCGCACAATAAGAATAAGACCAATAGAGACTTCATAAGAAACCATTTGAGCTGCAGATCGTAATGCTCCTAGAAAGGCATATTTCGAATATAGAGGAGTGAAAGTTCCCAACAATCAACGAGTTGATCATACCCTTCTATGAACCGTACGAGCACGTCCTCTGTCACCCCCCATCGCGCTTACGGCTCTATACCCCAACCCAACTTGCTCTGGCCCCGGGTCCTCCCTTTCTATTCCTCAGGGGCGTGAATATATAAGCTCAAGTAAATGCTTGCACATTCTGTCTCGCCCTAAATGGAATGGCTCTCTTAGTTAGGCTGCGCCCCGACCCCACCCCCCTTTATGCAGTCAAAAAGGCTAGATGTACCAAGCTTTGATCTAGCCTTTTTTAGACTTTCCACATATAATATAAGCATACTTATCCTTAAGAAAAGTATAAAGCGAGCTATCGTATTGACCTATTCTATTATAGTAATCTATACTTTTATGAATTCTATCTGGATAGATGTAGGGTTCTCCTTCGAGAAAGTCGCGGGAAAGCTTTTCATAATCGAGAGTCTCGGGGCTCATGTTAGGAAAGTCAGAGCTTTTTCATGCAAAATTTTTTTAATTGCTTCTCCAGAAGCGGCTGAAGTCGCATTTTAGGCGTTGGGAGGGCCTTCCCCGCCGCCTGTGAGGGAAGGGCATGATAAGAAGATCCCCTTGGTTCGGGCTGCGCCGCTGGCGGAACAGCAGAAGTTGCCTCAGCTTCATCCTCAGCGGAAGCCCCCCAAAAAGAAGAGGTTTGAGCTTTCTCGTTCTCCTTGAGAGCCTCAAGATAGCTTTGAAATTTATCGAAGGAATCCGAGGTACCCCCTGGAGAAAGAGGGCTGACATGCCCGGACACCAGCTGGTGTACCTCCTCTGGTGATGAGTATAAGTACTGTTGACAATGTTCCGACCCCGAATGGGTAGACTGAGGAAGGCTGGATGGACCGGCCGGGTCGTCGCTTGGATTTTCCCGCACCGATTTATTTTGCACCTTCTAACATCGGAAAAAAGAATGAAAGTCACGCTTTGCATTTTTCAAATGATATCTACCAGCTTCTAACGATCAAAGTGATGAACAAGGAAGAAAGACCTAACCTACTCATCCCTTATGGACTGGATAAGTAAGCGGCTCCTACCTATCGGCGACGCCGGTAGATCCGTGCGTTGCAATAGCTCTTTCATTTTCAGATCATCGCCAAGAGCCCCTCCCACATCAATCTTCCTGCTCAGGAACATGGGGATTGCCCAAGTCCCTGAGCTCTTTTAGAATTTGCGGAAAAAGGGTAAAATTTCGAGTGCCCAAGAAGCGGTGGAGTCTCCGGAAATGGGAGAGACGTGAATCGATGTCGACCTCCCATTCCTCGGTCATCGCAATATCAACCGCACGTTGAACGTCTTGAGGATCCTCTAGGAAGATCCCCTTCCGCTCCAAAAGTGTGCGCGTTTTATTTACGATTTTTATTTGTTCTGAGTCGCAGGCATCCATGATGCCTTCCACTGCCTTAGTAAGGCGGGCATCTTCCTCGGCCGCCGATTCCTGCCTGAGATTGGCCCGTAAGCCGGCTTCCGGGCCCCCCACCTCAGCCGGATTCTGGATCCCCAATGGGTTTTGAGGTCCGGCCCCTTCCGCTCGAAGGAATGGTCTGACTGCATCGGCCAAGTCTCCTCCCTGCCTTGGATTTGGACTCGCCGCAGCCTCCTGTTCTTGGGCGGTATTGGAAGGCCCCGCTACCCCAGTTGGTTGACTGGAAGCTGCATTTGGGTGGACGTTAGGGGCCGCAGCTGTGGAAGGTGAGGGGGAGCTTCCCCCCTCTCCCCAATTTAAATATTGTCGCCAGGATCCGGAACTCGACGAAGTCGTAGATTCCTCCCCTGGCTGTACCATATGTGCTGGCATAGGATGTGGTGCCCCCGAAACCATGCAAGTTCCCAACAATACCGTTAACACACCTGAAAACCAAAAACCTATATTAGAATATAGATAGGTACGGAAAGAATAGCAAAAGAGGGAGGCCAAACAAAGAAGGGATAGATATATAATATTAACATAGCGAGAGCCACACATTTGAGTGATTTTACTAGAATAAAAACGAAAGAGATAGTTCAGACTAAAAAGTAGGAGAAACCCAAAAATGAGATGAATGGAATTAATAGAATAAGGCATCCCTCTCAAACGAAAGAAGGAATGGGCCGAGATGAGAGTGAGCACTGGAACTAGAATGCGTATGATAGGCATGGGCTCTTACCTTACTACTTGACTTGTGACGACCAGCGCGGTTGTTCGTATTTCATTTTCTTGACTTTCAAAGGCACATGCACTAAGTTACTTACGGAATCTCAAAGAGTCGTCCTGGAGTACAACGTTCGACTTGCATGTGTTAAGCATATAGCCATCCCGCTCACTCGATGACTAAAGATGTGTCTATACTTTCTTTTCTTATGATATTTCTTTTTTTTCCCTCGTAGTTCCTATGTCGGGTCAGGCAAGCTAGTATCAAGTAAGCTAAGCGCGAACATAAGCATCCATGGGCGAGAACTAGAACTGATAGGACGAATACGTGACCAGAGAATGAGATGGGAGGCGTTATTTCCGTGCTTTTATGCTCCTCTTATCCGCCCGTGCGAGAATTGCAATGCAAGCGGCGAAACTACTCAATGAGGCAGCACAGCAACAGCTCCTCGAATCTTGTGTTCGGTTGCTAACCACCTGTGCTGCGCAAGGGCCTTGTTATTTAATTAATTAATTAATTTATAGGTTATAGGAGAGATTAGGTAGATGAGGCAAGGAACGGATCAAGGAAGGACCGGCCAAGAATTCTAGTTTCCCTTTCTGTGGTTACTATGGATTAACTTCTTTCATAGGGGGTAGCAAAGGAAGAATAGCTATCCTTTCGTACCCTTGCAGGGGAATCTACTTCTGAGATGGGATGCCGAGAAAAAGCTCTTTTCGGGAACCTTAACTTAAGCCCAAGGGGAAGCGAAGTCACTAATTAGAGGAATGGCTACTAGTTTGGAGTGAACACCCGGTTAAATGGTTTAGGAATTCATACCTGGAGAAAGGAAAGAAAAAGCACTATATGTAGGTTACACGAGAAGTTCTTGTATACCATACTTGTCTCGCCTCACAAACTCCCTTTCAGGGTCAATACCAAGAGAATAAGAAGAATAGGAATGATAGGTCAGTTCCCCAGTTCTTCCATTCCCATTTCGAAAGACATGGTTTCTTTCATTTAAGGCTACAGACTCGCTTCTTTCACAGAGGATGTTGGGATCTGTCCTACAGGAATTTCCCTTGCACCGGTTAGAGGTAAAAAAATTAGGAGTGCTTTCCAGCGATTGTGAGAAAACTTAATTGGGAGTTTTCTTCCATTCATTTTCATGCGAGTTGCTCGTTTGAAAGCTTTTACTTTAAGTAATTGAAGCAGTCCCTTTGAGCCCTTAAGCCAGAGATTCTGGTAGGGCCGCTTGTCCTTCAAATGAAATGACTCCCCTGTCCTATGAACATTCCTATGGCTTACTATTTATTATAGGTAGAATAGGGAATATGAATAGTGAGTCGTGAGGTTAATATATTTCATACATGTAAAAGACTCTATTTTAAGTACAAGCCCCACCAGTTGCAGCAATGGCAAGGGCAAAAACAGACAAGTTTGAGAGCAAGATAGTCAAGAGAAGAGCAGGTTGCCCAAGCTAGACAGCTAGTGATCAAGCAGAAGTCTTTAAAATAAAAGGGGCCAGAGTCTCTCAATTTCTATTTTTCTTTTAAGGCAACGGCTCACAGGTTTAGAAAAATTTTTTAATTCCTATAAGTTATTGGGTCGTCTAAGCACCTTTTTCAGTCTAGGTCCAATATAGTTGTTTCTACTAGCCAGTCCCTATATCTAATGGGGGAGTTTTACTATAACCCGCCTCTTTCCTGCGAAGATCTATCGAGTATGAGTTCCCCGCTGGAGTCGTTGATCCTCTAATATGATGGGTTTAACTAACTCTTTTTTTTTCTTTGATACTATGCTTTTATTGGCCTGTGTGAATATGAAGTCAAGAAGGTCTTTTGAATACCCCTTTTCAAAAGAAAGTTCTCCTTCAGGGAATGTCTGACCAGTCATAAGCAAGCTATGCTGCCCTTGCCGCCGGCCTTTTTCTTTCTATTTAGCGAGTTTTAATCTAATGGGTTGGTTTGGCCAGACGTAGATTCAGTTTTTTTCTTGCTTGCTTTTATTCTTTCTGCCTTGGATCGGGTTGGAGCTACTCAACACCATTTGACACTCAAAAAAGAAAAAACTTTTCTTACTTAAGATATGAAACCGGTTTCATAGGCCACGTTGGCTAGGTTGATCTTTAATCATCAAATCACGAGTTTCATTCCATTTCTGGATCCCCTCATGAGAGTATAAAACTTCGCTATCTTATGCCCGAAAAGTGCTCTTCTTGAGCGATCCATTCTATGAGCGGGGCAGCTAGTAGAGAGAAAATCTCCATCTTTTTAAGCCGGTCCCATTTCTTTAATTAAAGCTTGTTACGATCAGGCTGAGATCTTGCCTGGAAAAGGCTTAGGTAGGGTCGTTTGGCGCTTCGAGGCTGTCTTCGACTCATAGAAGAAGGAAGCCCACTATTTTGTCTATTTTTTACAATAAAGTAAGGGACGGGAAGCTACTCTTGTTCATCATGCGCCTTGTGTGCTTTGTATTTTCTATCGCTTGGGAATAAACGATCGCGATGTAGCAGGGTCGTGATAACTCTCTTCAAGCGGATCAACAAAGGCGAGATCAGCTCACTTGCCCACCGACCCGTCTCTTATACGATTAAACTAAGTCCAAAAACTATATAAGAAGAGGAGACAGAGAGGTAGTAAGTTGCCCGCTTGTAGCAAGTTCTTACAGGACGTAGCTAAACCTTCCGAGGGACATCCTTCTATGTCAAAGAAATCTTACCCCACAATGTCAGTAGTTGATAACCATTATACGGATTAAGCCCGAGGCTTGGATAACAGATCTTAATTCCAGTATAAGCAGTTGATCTCTACTAAAGAGGGTAAGCGAGACATAGCCCAGAAGCTCATGCACAGATTGACGAGGAGATGTACAGAATGAGCATTTCCAAACTCATGTTTAACCACGAGGGAAAAAGACCTAGTGAAAACAAGAAAAAAAGCGGTTCCCGATTAAGAGGACATTGAATCAACGGTTAGCTAGGTCGTTAGACTCGTTACGGAGATTCACCCCACCTCATCAAGACTTACTCCTACATAAAAAATTGATCCTAAGCATCTGAGTCAGCAAGCGCGAACCTAGATCCTACTCTTTTCTTTTTTAAACCAGGAGGGAAGATTATACTCGATAGCTGTGCTCAAGCAACTAAAGGAAAGGGCATTCACCCGATCTATGACAACAAGGGATTGGACTGCTTAGGCGGCTTAGTAGCCTTTGCTGGAGTAAAATTCATTATTTAAAGAAATTTTTGACATAAGTCCAAAGGAAGGAAGATTCCGTTTTCCAGGCCATAAAAAGCGATACCGGAAATGACTAAAGAAGCGAAGGTCTCGGAGAGACTGGTGCTTACTATCAGTCTCAAGGAAAAGCTTTTACGACTGCCCGGAGATTTTCTTAAGTGATAGCACCTGCTTAAGTCAGAGGGTCTTCGTGCACTTGAGCTTCTGTTCAAGGCGCAGAGGGGAAGATAGGCATAGAAGGGCTTGCACTATTATTAAGAAGGTCTGCCTGCTGCGATTGAGGAATGAATCGATCATTTGACTAAGATAAAATAGATCTTCCGCGGGTAGAAAAGCTCCGGTACGCTGGGGGATAGGTCGATTTACCTGGTCAGATCAAATAGATAGGCAAATGGTTTTCAAAGGGATCGGATCCAAGCCATCCGGACTTTACTTCCTTACTTGCCAACTCTACTGCACCAGACGGTGACCGGCTCAATAGAGCACCTTTGGGCGCTGGCTCTTCGAAAGAAAGTTAGGAAATCAGTGACCAACAACTTGAATATGAAAAAAGGTTTCTTCTCTTATGATAATTCAATTATTACAGGACGTGACCATGTCTCCCGAGAATATCTCAGTACATATGGCGTAAGACGATTTTACACATCGAGGTCGGAATGGGATCGGATGTTTTCACGTCTTGCGATAGAATCCTGCAAAAGTCTCTCTCTGGAAGCCTGATCTTTTACACGTCGAACAGAATAGGGATAGTTGATCTTCGTACGCCAGAATCCGGTCACTACGGAGCTAGCCCTTCGGTGACGCAGCTTGCTGAACCTATTTCACCAGTCGCAATCAGACTTTCGACAGCTACGGCGCCGGCCGTGGCGCATCCCGCAAGGCCAAACGGGAAGTCATTTTAAGCCTCTTATTCCCACGCTCGTTGTGACACGAGAGGGCGGGTGCCCGTACAAAGGAGCTAGACAACGAGACCCACCGGTCCCTCGACTTCTTGATTTATCCTTAAAAGACCATCAAGTCGTTCAGCTCACTGTGATTGGACTTTGCGGATAAACACCACTATGAAATTCACTAATTCATCAAGCACTAGGCAACAAAATATATATATATCCTTATCAACATCAAAGCTCATCTCACCACCACGAAGCGAAGCCGAAGCCGAAGCCGAAGCTGAAGCTCAAACCGAGGCAGAAACAAAAGAAGAAGAAAGAAAGAAGAAGCTTTAACATCAACAGAAACATCAACTTAAAGATAGGATTCAGAAGATAAACCAAAACTTAGCAGTTAAATATTTCTCACAAACAAAAAATATCTCACACACCATATTTGAACACAAACAATATTTTCACTTTCCACCATAAACCCTATAAATAATTTAATTTTGACTTTCCACCATAAACCCTATAAATAATTTGGCTTATATCCTTGTTTAAGGGGCTAAAACATAACAAGGGCCTTGGTAACAGGGGGACAGAGCGTCAAGGAGGTGAAGAGAGAGAGACCCAAAGTTCACCTACTTCCCGTCGATAGACCCGAGTAACGCATGATCAACTCTCTCTGTCGATCGGAATTCTTCCATTAATAGGAGTCTTTTCAGCGCTAGCTGCCAAAGAGAGTTGCTTAATGGAATCTAACTTCTTCATTTCACATTTTCCGTCCAACAAGAGAAAGTCTCCATTTGTGCGGTGGCAAAAAAGTGTGTTTTTTCTCTTACTATATTATATTAATAGTTGAGCATTTTGAATACCAAAATAGAGAAGTTCAGCCTTACTTTATAACCCTCTTTTCTTTCATTGATTTTTCTCATTCGCTCTTGCTTTTTCAACTCGAGAAAGTAGCTTCCTTTCATATTGAGCAAGAAGAATCCTGTACGCCTTTCTATCGGATGGATTATATCGATGAAGAAATTCTAAGCTACGTCGGCGAAGAAGGCTCTGAAAAAAAGATCTTATTTCCTTATCGGTTTGCGCACAACGACAGCCAAAAAAAAAGTAAGGATATGGTTTGATCATGGATAACATGAAGGGAAAAAGATAGCCAGCGTCTTAGGCGCATCGGCTTCCTCTATTTTCTTCTCAATTCGAGCCACTGATAGTTTCTTTTCCCATTTCTCGAAAGGAGCACGTGCTTCAATTTGTCCATTTGGAGTAATGCAGCAGATCATGCCAAGCACTCTCATTGTGGATGAACGCCTTTTCTCTTGGCGCCGAATCTTTTCAGATTTGACCTGGAGCCCCGAGTCCTTTAGCGCCCCGGTGAATACCCGCGTCAAATCGCGGAATATTCGCTATATTTTGGAATCCTAGAATCATGTCATCTGCATAACGAACATAGAAAAGGAGACCTGATGCTATAAGTTTGTCCATTCTAGCGTCCAGCGAATGCAGATGGATGTTCATTAACACCGGCGAGATAGGGCTTCCCTGCGGTATTCCTAGCGACGAAGAGGCGTAATTAAAACCCTCCTTATCAAGGATTGGAGTCCGAAGGAATGAAGAAATTAAAGAGATTACTTGTTCATTCTCAGCATCCAGACAGGAACGGAGCTGCGTTAGCAAGAGGCTATGCGGGATATTGTCGAAGCAACTCACCACATCGCTTTTCTGCAACATAACGAGAGAGTTCCAAGATCGAATTTCGTTGAAAAAACGAGATATAGCCACGTTTTGGGCGAAAGCCGTGCGACGAACAATAGAATTTTCGCTCAAAATTCTCTCTAAGAAAACGAAAAAGGCTTTTTAATAATAAAAGATCGGAAGGGTCTGGTTGAGTTATTGGACGGAGGCGACCACCAGATTTGGGAATCAAATAACGATACATCGGACTAAAGGTGTATTTATTCTCAGAAAGTAAACCTATTATTCTCAAGAGATCTTCTTTGGAATGAAGCTTTTGGTACCTAGCGTTTTCTTCCCAGAGATTTTGAATATGTGTAAACAATCTTTCCATGGGGAGCTTTCTTCCTTCTTTTGATTCCCTCCAGACAGCTCCGTCAAGCCTGTATGAGTAGTGAAGAACTAAACGGGATGTTTGTTGTTGACCAACGGAAAGCATGGGAGTCTTTTTCCTTCGATCGGAATACAAATAAGATCAGAAAGGCCATCATTAAGGCAAACAATGCAATAGCTTCTTAATTCTCCTTTTTCAACGAGGAGAGTACGCTTTGAAAAAAGTAGCTCTGCTCGCCTTCAATGGTTAATTCTTTTAAGACCATTAGAAGGCGAGCCATGTGGCGCCAATTTAGGCGGTCGTACCCAAATTTCTTTTTCCATAGCCTCCTCTAGGAGAGTACTAAATCTTTTAGTTTTCGTTTTTTTCCTTCTAAAGCGGCATCTGCTGTGCGCTTTAGAATTTGACGAAAGAGCTCGCGAACGAGAGAGTAACCGCAATCCCTACAGTTTTTTTCCTATTTCTTGTCTTTTTCTTTTATGAGGATCGCCCTCATCATCGGATCCCCCAAAAGCTGTTAGACTCCGCTTTGAGGATTCAAGGCGTCTTTTACTGGAGCGGGAGGACCCCTCCATCATAGAAATAAGAACAAGAAGTAGGACCAAACTGAGAGTTAGCATAAGCAAAGATGGATTTCGCGCCACGGAATGGATCAAAGAACTAAAGACATTACCAATATCTACTGCAGCTCCCGCACCGATTGATTTAGCTCCTTCTAACATCTCTACTTCCGAATTCTCGTCACCGTCACGCTTTTAACATTCACGATTTTCTCTTCTTCCTTCCTCGTCGATTCTTCTTTTCGTTCCTTTTCTCTTGATCAAAAGCACCCAGCCGGTCAATTGTTTAGACCTAAAATATCCCCCTACCCTAACCCCGTGCTTCTTCCTTCAGTCAGTCCTTTCTTCTCTTATGATATTTCTAGTTATCGCTCATAGCATAGTCCTATATCTCTTGAATCTCTCCTAGTGGGCGATCCCGTTGTTTGGCGTGGCGGTTTGAATTTATCAGCAAAGCAGCACAGTCTAATTAGAAATAATCGTTTGCAAGGCATGGGCTATCTAATAGGGCATTATACATAATCCGCTAACTTCTTTTCCTCATTTCATAAAGTCTTGTCGTACTATGTGAGTCCTCGCCATTTGATAGGACCTAATAACTACCAGCCCAAGATTATCAACTTGGGATGAGCTTTTCCAGCCCAGTGAGGCTTCGCCGTAACATTACCTGGCTCCAACTACTTATGAATGAGTCAGTGAGTGAAGTACGGATTGAGGACTAAGGTGAGTACGTACAATCAGTAAGTGCAAGTGTCTCCGTTGACCCCACACACAACTAAGGCAAATGAAGAACAGTAGTTCGCAACAAGCTAAGCCAATCCGCCAATCGAGCAGTCTAGCCAACCGTTGCTTGCGTTCAAGCCGGATCCAACTGATCCAAGCCGGAAGAATACGACGATATCACTGCCTCGTCACCGAGCGAAGAAGCAGGAACCCGGTTTGAAAGAGTCCTTTTTATGAACTCACTCCCCGTCGGTTTTTCCCACTTTCTTGTCAAAGTGGACTAACTAACAGCATCTTTGCGGAAAGCGTTCAGACTTTTCCTTGCGCTGCTTGTAACGTTATTAGTCTAGTCTGGTTGTCATGACTTTGCGTCTGTGTCAGACACTTTATGAACTAACAGAGAACAAGGCGGCTACAGGAGACGGGAGCTACCCACGCGAGCCCACCCATCTTCGTTCTGAAGCTTAAGAAGGATATCGAATGTATCGAATTTAACTAATTGCTTATTTTCTATTATAAAGGTCTTGGCACTGAATAAAGATCGGATTGATCGAGAAACCTTTCTGATTCCTGCCCCCCATATCTACGATTATTCACCAAACTGGTGTGGATAGTTTTGGTAGTTAGAGTCAGTGAAGCAAAGTCAGCGCGATTCTACGTGTACCCGATGGAAAGCCCGGAACGGAACGGAAAGAAGAGTATCGGGATGATGAAATTGTCTAATGACAGCAAGTTGTAAGCAAGCACCCGGTCTAGTTTCAAAAGTAATAAAGTTTCTTTTTCCATGGAAGGTATTACGTCACGAGAGCATACTCTTTATAAAGGAAGGGGATTTCCCTTCTACTTCTCTTATTCAACCACATTGAATCGTAAACAAAAGAAAGTTTTGCCTGTACGAAGAAGGAATAGCCTTTTTTCTACATCAGTGGAAAAACCTGCTTTGAAAGGAGGGAGGATTTATATGGGAAGTCATGCTCAACCTCTCTTTGCTTTCGTTACAGGGACGGCGCTAGGAAGAATGAAAGAAGGAAGGCCAGCCACTAGATGCACTTTTCCGTCAAAGATAAGGACAAATATAAGAGAGAGATTTTCTTGCCTTAGTAAGTTTCCCTTATTCTTTTTTCATCTAAACTTTCGATAAAGCGAATAAATCCCATGGAGAATTTGGCTACGTTCGAGCTAGTAAGTAGAACTAGCTCCTTTCCTTACTTAAACCTTAAGCGGTAAAAAGTAAGGCTAACTCTTAGGGAAAGATTCTGCGGTAAGGATGGAAGTCAATAGCAAAAGTGGGAAGAGATACCATGGATGAGAGATCAAACTCCAGTGCTAGGAAACTTCCGATCAAGCGCTTCCAATCTTCCCCAGTTGAAAGCTTCTACGATTGTTTAGAGAATATCGAGGACAACACTACAAGCATTGCTGAAACCTCTAACCTGGATGAGACCAAGAAAGACAGGGGCAAAACTTCTAGTCGGCTCACTTCTATTAACGGGTTGCTTGTTATTAACAGCTGGCTTTTCTTGTTCTTGTTGTTCTTATTCCGTATGAAATGATGAAATCAGAATAAGTCCCATGGGACAAATCAATAGGAAATGTTATAAATTGACTGAAAGCGAAGAAGAGGCCGGCTTTCTCCGAAGTATGTACTTTCTTTGCCGCTTCGCTTTAGGAACAAGAAGGTTGTTGCGTTGCTGTATAACCACATAGCTTGCCCCGAAGCTATGGCATTAATAGGCAGGGCTTAGCGGTACAGTAGGCAAGCTGTTGAATCCTTCGCAAATGTTGCAACTACTTAAGGCCTTTCGAGCGAGTCTCCTCAACATCAGAATGGAACTAGCCTAGCTTTTCTATCTCCATCCCTTCCAGTACTGAGTGATTTATTGCAGCAACTTATTGCTGACTTGAGCATGAGCCAGGGTACAACTTATTCTGCAGTTATGCCCTAACTCACTCCTTTGAGTCATTTTTTTCCCTTTTTCAAAGGTGTTCTTTCGCCCGTAAGAAAGACATACTTTCACACGGGATAGAGAATTTCATAACAAGAGTCCGGTGCTAGTAAGCTATTCTCTCGTTCTAGCGTCCCGGAAGTTCAAAGCAAGGTTTTAATAAGTCCCTTAATTACCGCATATATTCAGTCAGTTTCTATTAAGCCAACCTGCTAATCCCTAGATCTAGAGCTAGAGAATAGAAAAAGAGTCTTGAGTCAGCCGCGAGAAAGGAAGTAGTAAGTCAAGGACTGGATCATGGCTAAAGAGCCTTGAAAGTGCGTGAAAACGCGGTAAGACACAGGGGTGTGGGTGAATGTGACTTTCGCTGCTTTACCGAAGGCCTCTGAAGCGGGTTGACACCATCACACGCCTTGATGCACTGACGGCGTGCACATAGCTTTCAGTTTTTCGTCTTGTCCATATGATCTAACTCGTAATTCAATTCATCAGTCTGCTGTTACAGCTTGTGAAGAGAAGATAGATCTCGAGTTTCAGTTTGAAGCCCTAAAGTCAGCTTCTTTTTAAGCTCCTTTTGAATCCCACCCCTGGTCTAAGCCATTCAACGTGTTTGCTAGTGCTTCTGTCTTCTCTGCGATTGAAGTTGCAGTGGTAAGCTAATCCCTTGCAGTCTCAGTCCCCGTCTAACTAGATCTCTTTATAATGCTATAGATTTCCACGATGGTAGGGCTTTAGATAAGATTGGCTAACTCTCTTTTAATAGATGGAGATTTCCCTAGGAGTAATCCTTTTCTTCCCCCTTCCTTCTTCACTTCAGGGCTCGGACCCTGCCTTCCTTAGTAGTTTTCGCGAGAGATCAAGCTATTCATAGAGATAGATAGAAGCGTGGTCTAGTAAATATCACGGAACACCGACCGGATCCTAGTGGTGTTGATGAAGCCGGCTGTTCGCTATTGAAATTTTTTACTTAATGTTTGTTTGAAGTAGGGTCGTTTAGATCTTAGATAGCGTTCTATGGCCCTATATAGATAAGCATGCATGAGATGTTAGTAATAAGGTAAGGTAGTTCCTATGAACTCAAAGAGGGTAGAACCTGTAGTCAATAGGGTCAACTACACCAAAGTTTCAGTGAACTATATCAGGCTACAATACTACTATACTAAACTTATAATTAGACTATTTAAAAATGGCAACTCAAAATACGTCACTCTTACTCCTCTCCACCAACCAAACTCAAACTAGCATTCCTTCCTCCATTCACTAGCAATGAGCGAAAGAGCAATGAGCCCATTGGGCAATCAGCTCTCAGCTCCCATTTGAGAGTAGTCCTTAACTACGTCAAGCCTCAACTCAATCGCAAGCAAATCCAGGACCACTGGGTGAAACCTTTCAACTACTATAGATTGAGGGGTAGCTACTCGGGTGGAATCTCCACAAGAACGAACTAGAACTGCTGGGATCTAAACTACTTGAGAAGATTCCACTCATGAATCATGAAACCAGAAAAGGGAAGAGCTAGCGAGCTAGGAGCCCATTGGGCAGTCTTTACCCCTGCTCTTTGGTCCCCAAAAGCTACTGAAAGTCCTAATCGAAGAGCCATATATTCCAGTCCGGATCGAGGAGCCAAACAACCAACTAGCTGATATCCTTAACTGCAAAACTGCTCCGAGTGGTTAGCGAACTATTGAAGTAGGTCCCTGGATTGGGTTGATTGGATTGAGGAAGTCTCTATAGACTCCCTGGGGACTCATAGCTCGATGTGTACCGCCGGAGAGTGAGTAACAGGTGGAAGGACTGTCGATAGCAGGTAGGATATGGATAGTAGTT
The DNA here is from genome assembly GCA_947687605.1 of Reutealis trisperma. Lineage (NCBI taxonomy): Eukaryota > Viridiplantae > Streptophyta > Magnoliopsida > Malpighiales > Euphorbiaceae > Reutealis > Reutealis trisperma. The sequence continues at coordinate 9,931 of CANTUT010001737.1, read as the reverse complement.
GGGATCCCAGGTAGGAGAGCCAGCCAGGCCAGGAGAAAGAGGTAGTCTTTAACTACCCTTCTTTTGGGAGTTGGTTCTGGAATTCCATTGATAGTAGCCACTCAAAAATCTTCGAAATCTAGTCTAGTCCAGCGATAGAGGACTTGATACTTATCTTCGACAAGCCTCGATCAGGACGAGATCAATAGCAGATGCGGACGATCGATCGATTGTCCGTTTTTGGCTCTGAACTCGATGGTACCCGTCCTTTCCTCACTCTCCGGAGGGATATGGGTGGATCGTGCTTGTGCTATCAAGCCGACAAATGACTGCTCTTTTCAATGACTGCTTTCGAGCGGTATTCACGGAAATTCAAAATATTGAATGGTTTGTAAACAGATTCGCTAGTTGGGTCAATTGGCACTCTTTCACTAGTGATTGTAAGCTAGGTGCCCTTAAATGACAGGAGGGGAAGAAGCTCTAACGGAAGCATCCAATCAACCGGGAATCCCACCTTTCAGATTCTACATCTGCTACTGCTGGAGTGGATAATGCCTGTACTACCTGTGCCAGCAAACAAAAAAATACTATAAATAAGAAAAGGCTAGGTGTCCATGCCACCTACTAACTCCTGAAAGAAAAACAAGAGCTTCTCCGGCAAACCACTAGAAGTACCCATCGAGTCGAGCAATGATCCAATTGGAGAAGCAAGCTGCTCTTTGTCACCCCATTTCCCTTGGGACCAAGAACAAGCTCCAAAGAAGAAGAAGGACTTATCGCAATCTCAGGTACAATGGCTAGTTGGAAAGCCTTTCACCTGTGTTGATAGAAGCATCTCTATATATATTCACATCCCCAGCTTCTAAGGGCTCGCATTTGAATCCACATATGGATATGGCTATCCTTTCCCAAGGGGGACTGGCACTGAAATTGCAAGGGCTTATCCTAGTACTCCAATGGTTTCTGCAAGTAGACTCGTCTGCACCCGCATTCGCTCGTTTGGAGGGGTAAACTCGTAGGGAGCGGGGGAAATGTTGAAAGCATTTAGCTCGTTTAGCCCTGTCAGATAGTTAGGCTTCTTAGTAAGCGGAGGACTGAGACTGAGACTAAAAAAAAAAGTCTTATCTCGGAACTCTCCTTTCATCCTTTCTCTACTCTAGACGTCAACCCTGAAAGAGTGAGATATAGTAAGACCTCTTTGCCTTCCATTTTCATCTTTAAAACTAGCAAACTATAATGATTACCGTGTACCCTTTTAAAACTACTAGTGAGGGGTATGATTGACTCTTTTTCACTTCCGTCCATTTAAACACTCTTGATTCATCACCGGTAACCCCCCACAAAACAAAGGTTAATGCTGTGCGTACTCTGTTTCTGCTTTGCTTACTTCATCCTTTCTCTTGCCGTAGTGTTAGCTCACCTTTGCTTACCTTACTTCTGATTTATTTAGGAGTTCCTTGCTTTTCTTTGAGCTTTTTTCCTTGGCATTACTCAAATCACAACTAGACAGTGCACGGGGCACAACCCTGAAAACCTCAGAAATCCATTTCCTTGTTTTACCTTATTTTATTTCACTACCCCTCACTTCAATAGTTCCCCGAGGAATCTCAATAAAAGGTATAAGATAAGGGATATGGCTTATTCTTTCCTGTGTTCAACAAACGTCGAAAACATCTCTTCACTCGTTAAACTCGCACCTTGCCTACTCTTGCACACAAAGAAAAGAATAAGCACTGACTGAAAGTGGTAAATTAACTCCTTTTCACTCTTAGCATAATCCCTTGAAAGAGTTCCCGGGATGGGAGAGATGGAGAAGGGATATCCGTTCTGCAACAATTGGTCTTGACTCTGGCTTTCGCTCCTCTCACTAACATTCGAGCTGCTTTTTCCGCTCTTCCCATGGGAATAAGAGTTTATAGCTTTTTTTACAGCATCGGTTCCTCGCTTCCACTGATTACCAGGTTAACTGGTTAAACTGCTAATCGTAACTTTCCGGCTACTCTTTCACACCTACTACTAACACTACTGCTACTTCAACTCGGTGAGCATTGGTCTTTGTCACTAACCGCTATGAGGGATTCCGTTCAAAAACTAGTGGTACCCTAGTGTACCCATCACTTGCCCTTCTTTATAGATTTGAGGAATAATAGCGTTAACAAACTATTGGCATCCTCTTTCTGTGACTCATAGCTTATCCTCTCTTCACTCTCTAAAGGTTACTCAAGAGAGCTTCCTTTGTTACAGAAAGTAAAGCAGCTTGAAAACTCTCTGCTTCACCATCCAGCAATAGTAGCAACATTACATTAAGGGATAGAATGGATTCTTTTTTTGTTCACTTAAAGAGTTCCCGCTGTGATTAGTATCCTTCTAAAGGTAAGCTCCCCGTTGGACTAGATGGGAATAGTCATTATTTGCTTGACTGGAAAGGCAGGGAACCCCTTTTTTGACAGTTGACTGAATACCAAGGATTCTGCATTCGCTTCTCTCTTTTCTTTTTTTCTCCAATCCTATCTTTTTGATAGGCGATGGCAGATGGATAAGGAAAAGAGTGGAATGGTGTGGAGAACCCGTTAGATCCTTATCCTCTTGAACTGATGGATTTTTGTATAAGGGATGGGGTCTCAGTCCCAGTAGCATCCTTAGCTACTACATGAGCTACAGGAACCACTGAAGCACTAGCTGCTTCTCTTGAATGGGTAAAGGTTATCGCAAAAGTAGCTACTCCATTCCCTCACACAAGCAAGGAAAGGACTAGCGGGCAACAGCTACATTAGCAACAAGAGCATCCCTCGCGACTACAGGTACAATAACTACATCAGTACCAGTAGACACTAGACCTTCCGTAATGTTGTTAGGCATAGGATAGACCAGCTACTACTAGAGCAAGAGAACAGTGGACAGACACAAGAGAAAGAGAAGCAACTTCTTTAGCTGCACCAGTAGCTACATAAGCTTCCTTATAACATATCCAAGACAAGAAGATCGTTACAACTTCTCCTCTTTAGATTCAGCTGCTTATGCTGACCGATGGGGACAGAGTAGCCCATCTAAATAAAAGGAACATGTCAAGCACGTGGTCAACCTACGATACGATTAGCCACGGAAGCACCCTAATTACCGCACTATTGAGAATAGAATGGAATGAAATATGATCTATCATAAACGACACAAACAGATTACCTTGACTTTCAACAAGCCAGCGCTTCCCAGATATAAAATATGTAAGATATATATATGAAGTTATCATAGCTATTCCTCCCGGAGCTACGCACCTGTTAAAAGGCGACGCACCTCCTAATCTCTGGCTATTGCTTCAACTCGGTAGCCTATTTATTCTATTGGTAGGCCGGGCCTAGGGTTTCCAATCCTAAGGCCTAGGGTTCACAGCCCGACTGCAAATTCTGCTAATGAAAGTCTTCCTAGCACGGACTATGGCTGCTTAATTAAGCGAAAACATCGCCATAGGATCAGAAGGCCTACGGGTGCTTCCAGTTCAAATCAGTCTCCTCCTCTCACCGTATTGCGAGGCCTCCTATAAGACTGTGCTATCTCTTCCTCATTTCAGGTCCAAGCACAAGGCGAACAATGCCTATCCTTGGGATCCTAGCTTTGCAGCAGGTGGGGATTAATATGGAGATGGCTTCGAGCCTTCACTGAACGCTGGGAATCCCAATTGAGACTAGAAGAGGTGGCCTCATATCCCGTCCCTGGTTCCGGCTCTCCGGAAGCGAGTATACGGGGACGGCAGATGGATTTGAAGTTGAGGGAAACCTAAAGGACAAAAGAAAGAGATTCATTTTGAGATGCGGATTCCCCCGCTTCTGAGCCCCGATGACCGGGAGGGCTTGATAGCTTCTATTCCAGCGAAGGGCAGGAGAGGAACGAAGTCGCTCGACCATAGGGAGAGGGGACCAAAGGTCGGGAGATCGACTGAAAGGTTTAGGAACGAACTCGACTGAAAGGAGAGGAGTGGGGTAGGGGCTCGGGAGGATTGAAAACCAGCAGCTACTCGCTAAGGAAGACAGATTCTTCAAAGAAAGCCCTTTATCTGGAAAAAGCTGAAAAAAGTCACACCTGGCTGGGTAGATATAGGTACCTCCCTGCCTCCTTGCTTAGCTTGACTTGTTCACGGAGACTTTATTTACCTTGGCAGCTAAGCGGCGGCATTCAAATTTCGGTAGAGCCGGACCCGACGGAGACTCTCGCTTTTCCTAAAACCTGTAACTTGCAAGTCGTGACTCGAAAGTCGTGCTTTTGATATAAGATTGTCTCAGAAATATATCAGTTTCAAGAATCAAAGATATAAAGACTGAGTTGTGAATGTTCTCCACCGATTATATCAAACAACTTGCACGCTTTCCTAAGAAAGATTCAGTCTCGCTATGCGCATCTCGCTCTGAATAGCGAGGGGAGGGCATGGGTTGATCGTCTTATTAGACTTTGTGAATTCCTTATGCCCTGGGTCTTGGATTCAATATAAAGAATTGAGCCTCATTGACCACTCTTTCAGCTTAAGCACCTTCCTTTCGGCCTTTGGAAATAGCCTTAGTTCCAGCGGATCCAGTCATTCGAATCGACTTGAGTTCTCACTAGGCTTGAGCATTCCATAAAGAAGGACGGACAGGTGAATGCTAAAATGCTTCTTCTTCGCAGCCTCACTTCTTTCTTTTATACTTCCTTCAGCTTTCGACCTTCCCTAGGTAGATATCCATGAAGCAGCTTTTTCAACTTAAGTGAATAGATCCGTTATTTCCTATTGTAGTGGTTCCCTAGTTATCCATGTCATTTTCTTCGAAGAATGTGTCCTGAAGCCATCGCAATTTACCAGACAAAACCAACCCCTTTCCACGGCAAGGAGTTTCCTTAAGGTCCCTTCGGTTCGCTGTCCGGGGAGGAATGGGATAGAGAGAGGAGCATAGAACAAAAATCTCCTTTGTTCGTAGTTACCGAATGAAGGAGATAAAAGTACATAGACCATACTACTTAAGTAATAATTTGAAGTTCATCATTCTTGTTTTTTTATGTGAGAAAATGCTATCTTTTAAGGTCAGGCCCGGGAGTTAATAGTAGCTAATGGAGCTGGTGGGGAGGGGTCGATTGCTAGGAGACCTGCAGATGTAGGAAGCTTGACTAGCCAACCGAACTGCGTAACCAAAGCGATCCCCTTACGGTAGGAAAGTGTGATCCGATTCACTCAATGGCAGAGGAATGTTGCTCGTCAACGTCCGTTGCCGATCCGGTCGTCTATCTCGGAGTCATCAACATCTGCTTTTCTTCGGGACAAGAATGGTTATACCCTGCCAGTGAGCTCATCGTACCTGTCGTCCAATCCATTAGCGTTGTCACCAGCCATTCCGAAGAGAGCATGGGGGCATCCGCTTAAACCCTTGGCTTGGGTACTTCAGCCTTACAACTTTATCAGCTCAAGCAATTTTTACCTTAGACTTCCACTAGCCCTTAATCTTCTCGGTCCCCGGTAAAATAAGTCGTTTTCTCTCTTCTCTAGGAATATCTATCGTCAACCACCATAGATAGCTATAGCTGTGGCTAGCTTTTGGCTTCACCTAGAAGAAGGATTATTAGGTACAGAAGCCGAACAAAACTTGCTTTATTCTTTCCATCGTATCTCCCAGCTTATCCCTTTCGGTGTTCCCTCTTGGTGGAGATAAATTTACTTGGTAGAACAACCAAGAAGTTTCCAGTTCTATCCCGCCTTGACAGATTCTTAGCCACTCCTGATTGGGAAGCTTCCTTTCCAGACACTTCCTTTGCTACCCTGGCTATACGACAACACTGGTAGGTCTACGTTATGCCTTACTACATGAACTGAGATACCGGCGTCCACATTCAATTGCCCTCGCATGCAATATTTTTCATCAGTCTTCTCAGTCTTAGATGTTCTAAAAGGCAGATCTGTGGGCATTCACAAGACTTTCAGCCTCTTCCTTGCATCCTTTCCTCTCTTTCTTAATGATAAGAAAATAGATATAGATGTCTCGCCTGCCGAATCCTTAGTTTAGCCTTAGCCTGGGTATGAATCCCATGCCTTAATCCCATCCACAGCGGAGTCAGTCAATAGCTTCGGATTCAATAGCAGCCTACTCTGGGCTTATTATACGATAGCACTCGCAAAGGGAAAGCCCTTATTAAATTAAAGGAAAAATGGACATTCATTAAAGGCTCTAAGCCCTTCTTCTTTACTGAAATGAAAGCCAATAGTGCCTTTTCCTCACAGACTAGGGGATGAATCTCTAGACCTAAAGCAGTTATATAAAACACTGCTGCCACTTCCTTTGCTACCGGCTTCTTTCAGTCCTAAAGTGAATCAAGAGCTCGATCTATCTTACCGGCTTAGCCGAACTTCTTTGTCTATTTATCTATAACCCCGTATATCTTTTACTGCGCCCGAGAAAGAAAAGATCCAGTTCGGGGCCCCGGGAGAAGCGACTGACTGCTACTTCCTCCGCTACAACTGGTGGTTATGGATTCCGGGGGGCTTTCTATTTTTAGGGTCGGTACCTCGGTGGGAGCCATACCCTATGGAGAGTCTTTTTTGTTTGCTACGGACTACTGTATCGAACTCCTATGAGTTAATACCCCGGCTGCATTAAGACTGATGCTTATCCGCCTGGTGGTAACGGGACTACCCTCCTTATCCTTAGTGGGGTATACTTCCTTTGTTATCCCTACCTATACTTCCTTCCTTTCCCGCGGCGGGGGAAGGATGCCGGAAGCAAAGACGATTGATCTTGTTGATTTAGTAGTTCGCTCAGTAAATCCTTCGTTGAAGCAACGGCTTACTCATAAGCACCTCGGCCATCAAGACCCGGAGGCATAGACAGTGGTGGCTTATCGAGCAGCTCCACCGGTTGAACTGCCATCTATGACACAGCAGCGGTCAAGCTAGCAGCAGATACTTTATGCATTCCGGGAGAAAGAAAGCAAGTGGTCGAAGAGCTGATTTTTGTGCTGGAACTAGTGGTGCTCCTACTCCTACTGAGCCAAAGGACGGGGATGAAAATGACAAGAATAGTGGCTTGGGACCCCGAGTGACCCAGCTACATCAACGGTTCGAAATCAGTTACTTGTAACAAATCCAGACACAACACAGAAGTTGATCCTTTAGATTCTATTGATCCCGCTCTGGTTCTTCCTTCATAGCAGTTCAACCGATGTAGTAGTTCCCACTTTTGAGTCAACTTTGAGTGGTTCCCGCTCTTCATGGCTACTCACACAGACAGTAGTTGAGTCGACGCAATTGACTGAGTTAAGGTCGGGGTCTGACAGGGAGATTCCATGTGAAAGGAAAGCACTATAAATCTAAAGTAGCTTCCTAAGAAGCAGGGATAGCCCATAGTGGGCCGAAGTAGCTATCTAGTAAGTAGTAGTTCACCAGCCCTTCCTTGTAAAGTGTTGCTAAGCTAGCTGGCTTTCATCTTTCTTTTAGCTAGCTCCATGGCGGGCACAGAGAATCGGCCGTTGCAACCAACCTTTCGTTAGAATTAGAATGTCTTTCCTCGTTCTAGCCTATCCGTTGGCTTGGTAGCAGTCTTTAGCCTGACCTTTCCTTCTCTTTCAGCAGTTTCCAATCCCTGGCCCTGGCCAGCTTCAGATCGAAATCCTTGACCGGACCCACGGGGTATTCCTCACCTCAACGAGAGCCCTACTTCGGATTTGAGCATTTCATTTCCCTTGGGATGTTCCTGTTGAGATACCTGACTCGCCCTGCCTTTCCGCAACTCCTTTCCTTCTTCTTCTATTGATTACTTCTCTTCTGCGGGCATCGTCTGCTTGAAAGCAGCACAGCAGAGGGATCAAGTCAACCATACCTATAGAAAGGAGAAGTTCTTTTAGAGAGTAACAAGTAGGCATATATGGGTCAGCGCTCCGGCGCAGTCCATTCTTTCTGGGTCCACACAGTCACACTCTGAGCTCTTATAGCCTTGGGGCACATGGGACGAACGAAAACGAGTGAGATCAAGAAGATCCTATCCGACGGAGGGGGCAGCACCATATATATCTATTGAACGGGGCAGAACCGTCTCATCGAGATTCACCACGAGCGGAGTAGTTAAAAGAACGTTTTTCAATCCCGTCTTATTGGCGCCTAGAAGAATTGTGAAGTAAAAGCACACTTTATCGGCTAGCAAAACCCAATCATGGCATACAAGCTTTTGCTCGTTTATCGAAAGAGGAATTAGGTGACTAAGACCGGTGCGCTTACTCATTTCCCTTTTCTGGATCAAGCGTATAACCAATCGTGAAACTGAGGATCATGTAAATAGCTAACCTTCGTCTGCGAAGTGTTCAAGATGAGATGGAAAGGCAGGAAGATCGAAGATGAATAGCTCGCCTGGGGAATGCTTCTTTACTAAAGAGATTCTAGCTTTCATCATATACATACCTTTCCTAGCTCGATCTCTTCTTTCTCAGTTTATTCCAAGCAAGACAGATTGAGTAGGGAAGAAGAGTTGACAAAAAATGTATCACCGACAAGGCGCTTCAAGTAATAAGGAATGAATGATGCACCTGCCCCACTCAGAGAGCTTCGAAAGCGACTTTCTATCTAGATATGCAATATGTCTTTGATATGGTTTATCACCAGAAAGTCAGGGTTGGGCGGAAATGCCTCGTGCATTCCATATATTCTATTTTACGTAAATCCAATAGTCTTCGAAGACGAGTTATCAAACTACGATCGTAGAGTCGCGAATCCTTTTATGTAGTCAATGCTGAATCTCTTATATGCTATTACTGGACTATTACTTCGTCGAGAGAGAAAGGCGGGAATCGAAGCAATGCACATGTTGAGCGAAAAGATAAATTTAAAAATAAGTAAGTAGCAGCATAACTAGCGAAAGAAGACTCTCTTTTAGAATTGAAATAGTCTGGGGACCTATGAAGAGGTAGCCCTGTAAACAAGAGGTCTGCTCTGAGCCAAGGGGCTAGGATTAGGAAGCATCCACAAGAGCGATGCGATTAAATAGCCCATTATCCACTAGGCCACTATAATCCATCTATTGGGGAAGACCCCATTATTCAATTAACTTTAGTTATAAACCTGGGCACGGTTGAAGCACAACCAAGGGGTACTACCATCAACGCTAAGTCACAAGGCTGGATTAACTAAAAGAGGTATGAAGGGAATACTGAAGAAAGCTGGAAAAGTACTATATACCATGTGTACCCCCTCTAGGATCACTTCACTTGCTTGACAGGTTCGCTTTCCAGGTTATAGGTTACTCACTTCTCTCGGGATGAACTAGCGATATGAGAGTTGGCCCGTCTTCGGCCAATTCCATGCCTTGACTTACAAACATATTGGCTAAAGACCCATGATCTTTGAGTCATAGCGAGACAGCTCTCTCTCTTTTAAGAAGTACAGCAGTAAGTAAAGTTGTCACAAGGGCGTCAACGATCTGCAGTACTGAGCTGCGGAAAGTCCTATCGAAAGGACCAAAGCCAAGGGCAAGGGTATGATATAGGTTCAGAAGCTCGAGTAGGAGTTGCAAGCCGCATTCGTAGTCTCTCATTCTAATTCCGCTTCTCACTTTGCTCCATCCAATTCTGATTTATCATAGGCGAAGGAGCGAAACGGCATCCTGATTCTTTGAGTTGTAGAACGAGACTTTCTCTGCTTAACGAAGGCACTGAGCATAATGAGACTTGATCCTTACGAGCGAACAGTTCGTGCTAGTACAATTGTTATCCCATCAATGACATAGCCCGAAGCAGACCTGGAAGCTGATCTGCGAGTGAATGAATTGGAAGGAAAGTAAAAGTGGGGGCTTCTATCATATGCTTCTGAGGGATTGGATTACTAGAATAGGAAGATGCTTTCTTTCTGGGAAATCCCGCTGGCAAAGAAGAAGTAGGCAAGGGCCCTCGCAAAAGGTAAGGTATATCAGCAGGGAAAGAAACTTTTTCAAGCAGGTAAGCAAGCCCAGTATAA
>CANTUT010001736.1:7500-34243 GCA_947687605.1 Reutealis trisperma | reverse complement strand
ATTAATGTAATACTTTTTGAGGTCCTTCTCACTGTAAAGAAACTAGCAGCTGTAATTAGATCTCATACTAGATCAAACTCCAACTCTTTCGAGGAAGGAAAGAACTTATACCTGATGGTCTTATTTGAGGGGCTTTCAAACCAATAGCGAGCAGGGATGAAAAAACGAGAATTGAATGGCGAGAGAGTCTATTAGGGCTGGCTGGAGATAAACGAACTTGAAAAATATTAGAGCTTAAGAGCTTATTGGCTTGTCCTAGAACTGGCTATCCAAGACAACAACTGCAACTTTTCGCGCCAACTGGATTACTTGAAACTCCTTCTACAATGGCTTACGGGGCTTACCCTATGATTTCAACTGGATATGACTTCAATCGAAGGGGCCTTATTCATTCGCCTTCTACTAATCGCTCCTATCCGAATCTATTTTACCCTGCTTGCTTTTTGGCTGACTTTCAAGAAATTAAGCAAGAAATAGCACTTCCTGTATGGGGAACTTGATATTTTTGAACAGTAGACTACGGAAGGTATGATATTACTCCTACTTCGAAAAGTTAAGCTCGATGGCTAGAGGTTAACCTGGCTGGCAGAGAACTCCCCTTGGCTTGACTTATCTAATTTACTTTCTCTTGTTGAACTAGCTTAGTAGGCCCTACCTTTTACAGGTAGTACTGCTAGCCCTTAACCCCCAGACCTGAGAGCTCACCCGCTTACTTATACCTTACTCACTGAAATTCTCTTCCTTTCTTACCTTGCTGTTCTAGCAATTGAAGAGGCAGCTACTGGTTTGAGAAGGAAACTGAAACTATACCCTATTCCCACCCCAGCTCAAACTCGCTTTAATCCCATCAGTTTAGAGAGAAAATGAGTTAAAAGCAAGTCCCCCTCAGGGGAACAGGACGGGTACGGGGTGCCCCTTGAAACTTGTTGCTTCTCCTCAGTTTTAGAGAGAAAGAGCTAGGAGTTACCCAGGCAGCTGAGCAATCTAAGCATGAGCAATATAAGCGGATGTTGCTTCCACATGAAGAAGGTTCTTTCTGATCAATCAAAGTGCTAGCCGCCTCTCTAAGTCCTGGTTGAGCTGTCATAGGTCCAGAATCGGGATAGGACTAAGCAAGAAGCAGTGCCGGCTAGGTGATTGATCCTTTGCTTCAGTCCGACCAGCTTGGTTGAAGGTTCAGTGCAGTGGAGGAACTGCTGCCTGCTCATTCATCTTAATGCCCTTACGTAATAGGGCCTTGGCCTTCCTTAGCACAAGCGTTAAGCGATAAGAATTCCTTCAGCTTGCCTAAACCGTCGGTAGCGAAGGGGAAGGGTCGGTCTGTCATTCTGTCCTTCGAGTTTAGTAAGGACTTTCAGCTTATCGTTAGAACGCTTTCATTAGAACGCTTTCTCGCGGGCAAGGATAGCTGTCCAAGGCTTTCGTCTCGGGGTAGCTCTTAGAAAAGCGCAGACGGGATTAGTGGGAAGGGCTTGGTCGATAGAGATTGCTTTTTCTTTAGAATCCCTATGGAATTGGGCGAGGAACCCTCTTCTACTCATTCATGGGCTAGGCTACTCAAGGGTTGCTGACTCTGATATTGATTCTCAAAGTGGGCATCCTCCAGCTGGGTCTCTAGTCTTTCTCATGTATTCACTTTCACTTTCAGCAAAGCAGATAGCTAATCAAAAGCAGCTAGTCAATCTGAGGAATCCAGCCAGCTAAGTCACAAGTGAGACCATTGAATTGCTGGAGTAGTTTTCTTCGCCGGGCTCAAGGTTCTTGGTCAAGACCGATAACGTGGCTACGAGCAATTTCCTTATTATCACAGAAGAGAGAGAAATTCTCATTGAATAGGAGGACTGCCGGCTACCCCAACTTCTTGTTATATGATTCAGATGACAGCCAGAGGGAAGCGAGAATCTCATTCTACGGAAGTCGTGAGCCAATCACTTATGGTAGTTTTTTATATTGATCATTGAGCAATGCCCGGCCTGAGTTAGGGTTTTACCCTTCCTAGTGAAAGGGACGGAAAGCCGAAGAGAGTCCTTTACACTCAGTGAGTAGGAATTGGGGGTCCTATTTCCCAGTAGCTTGAGTCGGGAAGCCTCCTTGGGACTAGATGAATGACTCGTACGACATTCCTATGAACCTGAATTTATATATGAGATGTGCTTGACCTATTAGTGCAGGTTACCCGATCTAATGAGAAAAGGTTCGAAAGGCGCCGTGCGCTCTACCAGAATGGACTCCGTTAGACGGATGCCCGGTACTGGAAAGATGGTAAGATGCCCGGTAAAGGGTATTTCGAGACAAAAGAAAGGAAGATACTTGTGGGAATTCAAGCCGATAGCGTACCATTTACAAGACCGCACCAAAGCGATAGCATTGAGGGGACTTCCTGGAAGAAAGAAATATTAAGACAAGTGCGCCGGGAGGAAAAGAAAAGAAGAGAATAAGCATCTTAAAGCTCTGATCGATCAGGTCCAGCGGATAAGTGGGCCCATCCTTTAGCATGCTAAAATAGATTATGCAGCGAATCACACCGGGCAGGAATGGATTCTAAGTTTAAACTAGCTCAGGTCGTAGTAAGTTCAGCTTCTAGTACGAAATGCTCAAGCGCGCAGGGCGCTGCACTAAGGTAAGCTTGCCGATCGACCAACGAAGGAAGTGATAGAAGGTGATTTCAAAATAAAAGAGGTGCAATCTGACCGTCTTGCTTTTATATAAATCAAAGAATCCTTAAAAAAAAGAAAATAAGGTTAGTTAAGGTATAGTAACAATTCACTTTAGTTGAATGAAAATGGAGGAAGATGAAAAAAAGTCCAAACGAGTGACTAAGCTAAGGCAAATCCTCAGTGACTTGGGCTGAGAAAATTGGATCATAGGAAAATTCTGTAGATGAAGGAGAAGGCTCGTCTTGTTGCTCCCCCCCCCCTGGGATTAGTGATAGAAGTTACATAAGAGGTGATTCTATTCGCTCCATGCCTACGCCTTCTAGGGCCGATATTTGTTTGGAGACCCCCTGGGAGTCTTCTCGTCTTTTTCTTTTTGAACTGCCCGAGCTAGATGACAAAGCTGAGCTGGAAGGTACTTTTTTGATGCTATCGAAGTACCTCGCAATCTTTTCTTCTCTTTCTGGTAAAGTCTTCCTCGGAATGTAAGTAAAAGCCTTGAAGAAGTTGTCCTCCCCAATCTAACTCTGGAGGCGGGACCCTTTGGTTATTTCCTTGACAGCAGATAGTTTTTATCTGAAGAGTGAGCGCTGGCCTTTTCATATTGAATCACAGCCATTTTCCCTCTTTCTTGAGAAGAGAGGATAACGCTCCGGGGAAAAAGCCTGAGCACTGATGCAAGCTGTCCATCATTAGATTGTTCTTTTGGTTTTATAAAAATAAGGAAGGGCCTGAGCCTTTGATGAGCAAGAAGCCAATGTTGTAATTCTTTAGGATGATTCTTTGAAGCAATAGTTCCATAAGAAAGTACATGAGACTCTTATACTTTCAAGCTCCGAAGAAGAGTGAAACTGACCCCACTTTCATTGACCAAGCTGTCAGGTTCGCAGAATGACCGATGGAACCAACTGAATCCACTCTCGTGACATGATCGAAGTTCGATCCACCACTTTTGGGAAAGAGATGAGACTCACATGCATCGGTTTATAGCCGCCTATTCACTTGACTTATAAGGATTTTATGCCATCAAGCGAGGAAAGTCCATTCGGAATTTTTGAAATAGGCATAAGTAGATTCAGAACCGGTTCTTCAACTGAAACTGAGCAATATGGTTTTCGCACAGAAGAGAAGATCAAGGAAGGGAGGTCGCACAATAAGGAGCAGGTCTTTACTGGGAAAGCAAGCCAAAGCCGGTCAAACAAAGAATCGATTATATGCCTGGCCACTTTGCTCGAAACTGCAGAGTGAAAGTTTCTGAAGGAAACGTTGCAGAGGTCAGTTCTCATGTTGAGAATGATCGGCAGAATGACGAGGAGTGGAATGTGCATGCCTCGTTTGCGGATATCTGTTCCGCCAAGAAAGGAAGGCACTACAATTGATATGTTGACGACAATTGTAGAAGAACATCAAAGAGGTGTAAGTACCTGTGCAGCATCTACCTCTAAGGAGAAGATCGACTATGACAGAGACTGGATAGTCGATTCAGGGTGCTCACATCACCTGACCGGTGATATGAGTAAGTTCATGAATCTGCAGAAGTCTAATGGGAATGATGCAGTTGTGACCGCGTATAATTCTGTTTATCTGGTAAAGCACGTTGGAGATCTCGCGATTTCGCCACTGAAAGGAAATCCGAAAGTGCTGGAGAACGTGTATCATGTTCCTGGTATGAAGCTTAGTGTCAGTTCCGCAGATTACGGCAGCGGGAAACTACGTTCTCTTTGGACCGTCAGATGTGAAAGTCCTGGCGAATGCAGATGTTCGTGGACAGGTCCCGTAAAGATGTTGTACGTGTTATCGGCTTGTACAGCATATGTCGACAAGACGCGTCGACATGAGACGGCAGACCTTTTGCATGCTCGGTTAGCTCATGTCAGCTACAACCGATTAGCTGTGATGATGAAGAAGGAGATGGTTCGTGGTCTTCCTTCTCTAGAGACACGAGAAGGAGTTGTGTGCGCTGGCTGTCAGTTTGGTAAGGCGCACAGACAGCCATTCGGAGAGTCGAAGGTTCCGTCGACAAGACCACTTGAACTCATCCATTCGGATCTTTTTGGGAGAGTTTCTACTCCTTCATGTTCAGGTAAGCGTTATATGCTTACGTTCATTGACGACTACTCGCGGGGTGTACTTTCTGACAGAGAAGTCAGAAGTATATCAGAAGTTTGTCGAATTCAGAAATCTGGTTCCGCGATTAAAGAATCAGATGGCTGAGGACAGACAATGGTGGCGAGTACACGTCGCAGCAGTTCAGTGCTTATCTGAGAAAGCACGGGATTCGGAGGCAACTCACCTGCTCCTACACTCCACAGCAGAACGGAGTGGCAGAGCGAATGAATCGGCATCTGGGGGAGACTTGCCCCAGCATGATGCATGCTAAGAATGTACAGCCGGGCTGAGTTCAGTTCAAAGGCTAGAGTAAGCAAGGTTCTTTCTCCCACGGGGAAGGTTGTCTTTTAAGCCAGTCTTCAGTCAGCCTAGGAGCCTTTGAGGAGTAGGGAAGGTGATAGCGTAAGATAGCGGACTGGCGCTAGAGCAAGAGTAAGGAAGTGCGATAGAGCTCTTTTCAGTCCCCTAGGATATTCGAAGTAGAGAGTCAGGTTACGTTCTAAGCAGCCGGCCAGCGCTCTAACCTATAACCGGTCTTGAGAGTGAGTAAGTTAACCCAGTAAGGGTAGAGTCCGCAAACCATCTAAGCCTGTACCCCGCTAGCAAGTAGTTAATAACTAAACCCCTAGGAGAATCAATAGAAGTATGGGAAGAGTAAGAAGAAGGTTATAAACCAGCTAACCTTCCAGCCAGCAAGGAAGACAGCATTGTAGGACTCAGTCCCTTGTTCTAGTGATAGAGATTGTCAGGTTCTAGCATAAGAAAGCAAGCAAGTCTATCCGTTCAAGTGGCCATTCTATCACTTCTGCACCCTCAGTAGCGTTTAAGGATTGGAATAAGGCAGTTTTCGGAAACTCACAACAAGCGCCGAACCTTAGCCCGGCTAGAGGGCATCCAGCGGGCCCTTACTCATAAACATTCGGACTTCCTCATGAAATTAGAGAAGGACCTCATCACCTACTACAACCAATTACTTAGAGATGAGGAATTACACTGGTGTCCCGATCCCTGATGGGCCAAGGACCTCTGATTGGTTTAGATCTATTCTGCCGGTTCCTCCGAGGCTGCTTTCATTGCTTTCTTCATACATACGAGGTAGTTTCAACCATCCCACTCGGCAATAGGAAATCCCCTTCTCGACCAATTGATCTACGATGTTTCGTCACGCATGCAATGACAGAAGGACAGAAGCGCGTTCCCTTCGTCCTCAATGTGCGTCCACAGCTTACTCGAGTGCTTGAAATGCCATTCGGTTGAAGGCACCTTCATCGTTGGAAGGACAAAAACCAGATCCCCGATCTGGCGGATCATTCCCTCTAACAAGCTAAACAAGAGTCCAGGAGCGATAGATTCATCCCTTTCTTTCTCACAGTAGCTTCAGTCTACCAACCTCGCCTTTCAGTCGATCTCCCTTTGGTCGCCTCTGTCGAACCGTATCTGGAAGTTGAAAACTCGAATCCCAGTCCGAAAGAAGAAGAAAGGGCTTGGCTTTCATCCCACGTATATTAACGGAATATCTGTGACACAGCTACCTTGTTCACCGAGATACCATTCCCTAAAAAGGTCAAGGGCAGCAAACCATAAGCAAGGAGTCAGAGAAGCTCTCTTTGTCTCTTCCTCACACCTACGTGAGGGACACGTCTTCGCTGGCTTCATGGCCAACTTCAGTCATGAGATGAAAGATCATGGCAAGATTGATGCCGATGCCGAGCGGAACCATCTTTTTGTGAAATGCAGATGCAGTGGTCGATTGCCTAGCAAAAGCCTTTTTCGAGTTTGAACTTGGATCAGAACAGACCAAAACCGCCGGAAATAAGGCACCGGGGACTGGTTCAGAAAGGGATCCTGGAGGTGGTCGCTCATTCACTTAGCTGGAAGCACGCATTCATATCTGTCTTGGTAAGCAAGATTAGGTCAGTCTTCCTTACCTTCTTTCCTAAGGAACTGCTGATACTGGCAAGTAAATGAAAGGAACAGGGGCGTACCATAGGACTTAAACTGGAGAGACTGAAGACTGCCTGGAGGAAAGATCCCAACGAGAAGAGAATGACTAAATGTCAATGGGCGAAGCACTCGAACTCAAAATGTCTGGAAGGGAACTGGCTTGTAATAAAAGCACTCTCAATAACTGGCTCTATACCTAATCTCTAGCTAACTTTCTCACTGGCGGGCTTACACAACCCTAAACTTAGCACTGGAACTCGCTCCAATGGAAAAGGAAAGCACCCTCTTTCTTGGCTCGTATTAAACTCCCTCCCATTCAAATGGAATAGCACAGGCTCTCAAGAAGAAGGAATGAAAATAGCAACTACTCCTTCAAAGGCACTAGGGGGTGTGGAAGGAACCTCCACCGGGACGGGATGGACTGCGCCTTTCAACAAAGAAAAAATGGACTACTTTCTCAAGAAGAGGCTTGCTCACTGGATCGATAAGAAGAGGCACTAGATCATGGGCTTACCCTCGACCTGGAGGAAAAAAAGCAGCGTGCCTTGGAACTGCAATCCTTATCCAACAACTGCCTTAGGCTTAGCAAAAAAGAGGGTAGCATTTCCTACTTCAACTTAAATTTGCTTTGCTCGCAGAAGACTTACAATGACTCGCCAGCAGAATCAATCCTAGACTCGAAGGAGGGCGAGAAGGAATTAAACTAGATATAATTACACGAGAACTGGCCGGGTGGCCATGATTTAGCCAAAGTCTTCCACTACTTATCCATAGGCAAGGGCCTGGCAAGCAACTGGCTTTCAAGACTCAGGCTTTATCACAGACTTGATCACAGGATTACAAAAACTCATTGTCTCGCTTAAACCTGAACTTTTTTCCGAAGATCAGACCGGTCGGACTAGCAATTGAATCAGAAGGTGTGCCCGAATCCCCTGTTAGCTGCTTATCTGGGTCCGAGGGTTCAAATGCAAGAGAAGGAGCTGCTCTCTTTCCTCTCTCTGCAGTGAATCCAATAGTGACCATATCCCCGCACAGATGTTCTCGAATGCGCCGTTCTCTTTGCTTTGTTAGAATGCCCTCTTGCTGCTTGAAAAGGAGCTCATGACCACTATTCAATGTCTCGCCAATTGCCTTGATTACCTTTGCTTTGCCATCTCGTGAGTAGCTGTTAGATGTGTCCTTCCCGATCTTAGCATGCCCAGAATCTGTTGCCATGCACACCGCAATTAACAGGTAATCCCGCATCTGAGTTTGATGCCAAGAAGAAAAGCTATTTGAGTTGGAGGCTCTTTCTTTTTATTTTCGAGACGGAAAGAATCTTACTTTAGCTGCTACCTTAGGGAGTTAAGCTGGTTCTTTCACCCCTAATTAAGTTAATCGGCACTCCTAACTTGCTTTCAGTGAAGCCCTTCTGCTTTGCTTTCCCATTCTATAATTCTCTATTAATATTAAGCTTGCCCATCGTTGAAGGATTTCTCATTCCTTTTCAAATTGCAAATCGACGTCTAAAGATTCAACTCATCTCAATCTCACTCTACCTAACCAAAGCCTAAGCCCAAGCGCTGACCTAGCGCTATCGAACCAGCCACTTCATCCCCGGCCTTTTCTAGTGAGTAAGAGAGAGACTTGGAGTAAGGTCTTCATTAGCTTCAAGTAGCCTTGAGAGTTTAGGAATTACTTATTCTTATAACTAGTAGCTCTAGCTTTAATGCAGTTTCCGGTGCAAGAGAAGAAAGCTAAATAAGTTATAGTTTTTAGTTTGTAAGCCGCAAGTCAGTCCTCTCTCGGTCCCCTTGGTCTCTCAGTTACCGGACTTGTAGCTCTTGTCAGCCTTAGAACTATACGCTCTATTCTTCCTTCGAAAGCTCCGGACTCTAGCTCTACCCTAGGGAGATGCGGCGTAACCTCTTACTTATAAACCCTATTCGACTTAGTATAGTACAAACTTCCTTAAGATTAATAACTGAGTGAATAGATCGCCTTAGGGCGGGATGCTTTTACTTCTCTTTTCTGTGCCCTACCTCCGGAGTCAGGCCTCTTGCTGCTTTGGTAATCGAACTAACCTTCGGTTTTTAGAACTAGTCTTTTATTCCTTCTTAATGTAGCTCTAGTTGTCTTCCTTTTCATGTAACTAAGGAACTTCTCTTATGGAGCTAAGAGGAGAGTTAAGAGAGAGAGCTTCCCGGCCCGCCTTTATGAAGGAATGGAGTGGAGGGCCGACCTTTTACTAACCTATCTCTGGTAGTAGTGAGTCTAGCTGCCTTTCCGTAGTGAGCTATTGATATCTGGTCTCTGGTAAGCCTTAGGGAAGCAAGAACTTCTCCAGGTTGTCTACTCTTCAGGAAGTGGAACTACTAATGGTAAGCTATTGAGTCACTCTAGAGCAAGATCTACTAAGGGAAAGGCGCTTATTGTTTGAGTACAGAAGCGGCACGATTAGACTAGGGAAACCCGTGCTTTTAGGGGACTTCTAGAGGTCTCATATCATCTCTCTTTCAAGCATGAAAATAGCGTATTTTTGGCGGAGATAATCTATCTATTCTAGATACCTGACCGCTTTACACCTTGCGTCCGCCTATGAACCCTTCTTCATACGCTTACTCTCTTACCGGCTTTCTGGATTGATTGACCTCAGGCTGACCTTGCTTTGCTCTAGCCCTACTTGCTGCTTTCAAAGCTCTCTCTCTCGCGCCTTTCTTCAGCTTGTTCCTGTTCGTCTATTCGGGACGGGGCAGGCAGCCCACATACATGAAGAGAAGAAGAGAGGGGGGGTTCCTTGATATTAAGGTGTCAAGGCGGTCGAAGAAGGCCACAAGTGGAAGCAACCGATGCTTTGGTCATTCAGTTGACTCCTTGCTGCCAGTCCGTGCTTGCTTGCTGTCATGCTGGCAAAAGCAGGGGTTTCGGCCGGTTTTACCTACTATTGGATTTGAACCAATGACTCTCGCCGTATGAAAGCGATACTCTAACCGCTGAGTCAAGTAGGTCAAGCTGAGTCAAGTCAGAGAAAAGAAAATAGACCCAGAAAGCCGCGCAACCAGAGTTCCCCAACCTATACAAGGGGGGGGGCGGAGCGCTAAGAAAGAGAAAGCGTTATCACTATACGAAATGAAGCAGCAGCTAGCACGCTAAGATCAACCACTTGGAGAACGTGGAGCCTTTCTTTCTCGGTCGTCTGTCTTAATATAAGTGGATTCCGATTCATGCGGTCGTTCTCTACTGCATTGGTCTTTTCACTCCCCACTCTCAACCATAACAAAATGTTTCCGCTATATCTCTCAGGAGTAGTCAAAGGGCGGGTCCGAGTAAGAAAAAATTAACTAAGAACTAGGGCATACAACAATGGATCAATTCATTCAACAAGATCCGTTCGGATCGGACCAGGATGAATGGGATTGGTCTGACCTCTCGCTCAGATGTAAGACTCCCGCCGCCGACAGATGTCCCATGCCACGTTTCGTGAACAGCTATGCCCGAGAATGAATGAATTGTGATATAGCGCCGAATAAGCCACTGCTCTATTCCCGACTCGAAATCTATAAAGGACTTTAAGGGAGAGAAAAGAGGGGGCCCTACACCATACATCCTGCTGCCCGGGGACGACTGCACGTTACATCATAGCAGCACGACCAAATAAAGGCGGAAACCCGGTTGGGCGTTCCTGCGCACCCGGCATCCTGCAAGAAAAGGCCCCTTACTATAGAACAAGCAACGGATTGAGCTGCGCGAAAGCCGTTGCTCGTTAGCGCATCCGTTTTCAATAAGGACGTTTAGGCTTTACTAATAAGATAGAAGGGGCTTTTTCAGCTTACTCTGCTACAGCGGACCGTTAACAGGGTGCCGCGGTTTGTGGGCTTGAAGGACTTAGCGCCGTGACAAGTGGTATCAGAGCCAAAGGTTAGGCCAAGCCATGGCTAGTGGGAAGAACCCGTAGGCTAGTGCCGTCGAAGAGGCTCGACGGAGATGGTTCGAATCAAGCGAAATCAAAGGCATTCGTTGGCACCCGAGATGCTAAGGATCGAAGACTTTTTGGATATGGAGCGGCTTGTCGGACTACGTCCGAGGAGGCGTCGGTGAATACGGCTGCCATGTATCTTGATGGTTCAGCCAAGTTCTGGGTGGCGGACCAAAAGACGTAAAGAAGGCGGAGCGTGAAGTGCAATTAGATCCATTTTGAAGACGAGCTTCAGGCAGAATGGAGGGTTCCTGCCCGGTTGTGGTCCGACATGTTGATGAGCCTGAAGCGCCCCATGCCGATCTTCGCTTGGGCCGGCTCCGAGGCTCTACCCTGGCTTTTCATTGGTTCCTCCCCAGGGCCCTTTATCATATCGCGCGTGCATCTTCAAGCAATCGGGGGAGGCGCCGAGTACATAGACGAGGCGGTCCCGGGAATGAAAGCCCATTCCCTCGTGCTCTGGAACTCGGTTTCACAAAAAAGGTTCAATATTGTGAAACCGTAGCGTAGGCGAAACCCGGCAGCCCGCCCAGAGTTTGACCTTATCCGGTCCTGGTTTGAATCTTTCCTTCCTTCCCCCAGCAGCAGGCAACAACACTGGGAAGAAGACGATCAGGATCTCACGTGTGGCAGCTGTTGGAACAAAGTCCTACATCCAAGAGGTACCTACCTAGAGGAGAGAAAGGACCAATTGAAGGCCCCGGGGCCGGAATGCGGTAGGGTCTTCAAGCCCCACGCTTGATTCTCGAGATTCATGGGCCTAGAACTTCGATCCGAACCTTCGCATCTATTTTATCTTAGAGGATGAACCACGCCTTCGTTATCGCCCCTCGCTACTGCTCGCTATCGTATTGATTCTTGCCGGCCCTTCCAGATTCCAATTCCTTATTGAGATCGAGATCTTGTTCCATTAGACCCAGTTCGGTCAGATCAGTTCCATAATCTAGCTTGCCCGGGCCGGGCTTGAAGTCTTTGGTCGGGCCGGCCGTAATGAATGATCGTTGTTCTCGAACAAAACAATAAGACTTAAGGGTTTCGCTATCGCTCTTCGCCTAAAGCCGTAACTTCGTTGTTAAACCTTCGCTATCGCGAGAATATAGCGATCGAAGACGCTCAGCTGCTTCGCGTATTACGTATTGCCCGAAGGGCATGCTGCAAGAGCGTGGGTGAGTGGTAAGCGTAGGAGGCGCGCCCGAAGGGCAGCGGCAGCAGTGTGGTTCCAGGTGCCGTCGTGTCATTGAGATCTGCGGGGACTTCGACTGCCTTGTATCGGGTGAAGAGAAGGGGTGGTAGGCTTAGTAGGGCTCGAACCTACAATATCACCGTTATGAGCGGTACGTTTCAACCAATTAAACTATAAGCCCCTACGGATCTCTACATGCAATTCGCTCACTTCGGGAAGAGCGGACGGAAAGAGGGGGCCTTTGCTCTATCTGCTTCTTCCTCTTCCGGAATGAAGAATTAGATAAAAAGAAAATGATTATCTTATTGTTTATAGATAGATATAGAATATTATATATCTATTTATAATTATAATAACGCGACTCAAACGGGCGGAGGCTCTCTATTTGCTTGCAATGCCGGCTGTTCGCCTTTCGGAAAGGTTTCGCCTATTTGATTCAAAAAAAAGGCGCTACTAAACTACTGTAGTACAGCTAGTGTTTGTTAGTAGTACAACAGAATGGAATGCCGTTCGCCCCGCAAGCCCTACTGAAGTACCAAAGGCGCGCTCAGTGACTTTCGTAACCCAACTCTTTAGTAGTGAGTTTGAGAGTGGTAGGGCGACCACTTGTACTTCTAGGGCGACCTTCAGTATTTCAATAGTAGTTGAACAAACAAGCCCACTAATAGCTTTTTTTTAGTTTTGTTTTCACTTTGGTGTAGTTGACCCTATTGACTCAAGGTTAGACCAAAAATAGACTCATGTTCATAGGAACAGGGAACCTTTCCGTAGTGGGATGTAGGCTTCAGTTGTTTTGGTACTTTTTCACCACGAGTTATTATTTCATTTAGTAGTAACCGGCTGTTCACCTAGTGTAGGCTTGCTCCGCCCAACGTGTAGCTTAACGACTGAACTCGTTGGCTACACAAGCCAGCTGATCACTTGATAGTGTTAGCCTTTGTCAACTGAAGTAGCGTAGCGCCAACTGATAGCTGATAGAGCAGATAGATAGAGCGCGGCGCGGGGCCTCGTTTGAGTCGAGTCGTCGCGAGCAGAGCCGTTTGTTTCTACTGTCATACTACGACAGTACCAAAGGCGAACGGCATTAGTACAGCTGTTAAGAATACTCTCCGATGTTGACTTTGTAAACTAATAGGCCTTGGTAACCTACCGGTTACTTTTGAATCAAAGTAGCGACGAAAGGGGGAAATAGCTCAGTCGGTTAGAGTGCTGGTCTGTCACGCCAGAAGTCGCGGGTTCTGTCCCCCGAGTCATGGTTTTCAGCATGTTGGTGAGGAGGAACGGGCAATTTTTGTGTTAAGCATTTAGCGATCCACGATTCGTTGGGCGCTTCGGGACCGTATCAGTCGGCTTGCCAATCAACTGATCCGCTTTCCTTGGTCGACAAGGGAGCTACCCCTAATCCCTACTTTCAGCGGAGTTTCTTCTATCTTTTTTTCCTTCCCCACTCCTCTCGTTATCACTCGACCCATAGGGAGAGGAAGTGAGAGGCTTTATCGGATCAAGCCATTTCAACGTAGCAGGCGGTGAAAGAAATGAAAACTATCCTCCAAAAGCTCACCTTAAAGTGGGGCAGGCTAGCCTGTTAACAGATAAGCCTCATAAGCAACATAATGCTCGATAACAAC
This sequence comes from Reutealis trisperma, assembly GCA_947687605.1. NCBI lineage: Eukaryota > Viridiplantae > Streptophyta > Magnoliopsida > Malpighiales > Euphorbiaceae > Reutealis > Reutealis trisperma. The sequence continues at coordinate 20,770 of CANTUT010001736.1, read as the reverse complement.
ATAGCTTCATTCTAACAACATCACTCTCTTTTGGTTGTAAGAACATAACATAAAGAAGGATAAAGAAAAGGGGGGATTCACAGAAAAGAGGTTGATGCCAAAGATCTGTTGGAGCATCTGCAACAATGTTCAGAATCCATGTGGCACCCAAAATCCGGTTGGCGGAGGGTGACCGGAATACTAAAAAAAAGTCCCTCTTCGCCATTTGAGTTATATCCCTTAGGTGTACTTTACATTGTTGGAAAACAGCATTTAGAAGAAGGGTCGAGGTGAGAGCGACTTTTGAGATCATTTCAATCTCTTCTACCCGCAGACTTGAATGAAATACCCAAAGCGGTTTCGTAGAAGAAATGACTAAATTAATTGCCTTATCTTCTTTAGTGTCTGCTAAGGTACCTTCGCCCTTAGCCTTTGCTTCCGCCCCCCCCATTCGTGAAGCCTGCTCTTTGCTTGGGCCTATCCTGTCTTTCATTCGTGTAAACTCTCTGCCCTCTTCCACTGAGACAAAGTCATTCTAACGCACGCTGAGCAGTTTCTCCACTTCGAAAGCTCAGTATATTTATCTTTCTGGAGAGATTCCATTATGAACATTTCCTCCTTTCCCTTTAGTACGCTAGCCTGTAGAGAACTTCAGTAGGACCGTAGCATCAATGCACCTTTTCGTCGATACTTATTTACGTAAACTAGATGTGAAGGCAATGTCAATTGTATGATGAGATACCGTAGTTGGCTCCTGTTAGCACGAGAGATAGATATGAAATGCCTCTTTTAGAGTATCTTGAAGTGCTAGGCTCAATAGTGTCCTCCCGTGAGATGAGCTGGGCAAGGATAGGTGAATTCTTGTATGAGGAAGAAGCGCGTATATCCTTCTTATTGAAGAGATTGGATACTCACCATTACGCTGTCAACTTGAATATTCGCTCAGCCAGCCTTCCAACCCGAGTTCCGACTTCACTTTAAGTAGTCTCGTTACGCAATGATGTGAACGATCTTGCCCCTGTATTTAAGCCAGTCTGTCTGCAACAGGGGACGAGTGCAGTGATTTCTTCATACAATCGGGGCGGGCAGTTTGAAGTAAGCCTATAAAGAAAGGGACTGAGTTCACGCCCCTTTCAAGCAGGCATTGGGGCAGGCAGTCCGTTTTTTTTTATAAGAAGTTGGACTTCTTTTTAGAAACATAACCTTATGAATTCTAAATTAAGGGCCGGTTTGAGACTGTTCATGTCAGTCAGTTCGAAATTTTCTATGTGATTCAGAGCGGGAAAGGAGGAAGACTGCGGGCCTACCATTACCATTACTGGATTGGTAAGACTAAGCCCTCAAGCAAGATCTCTTTTTGAAGATAGAGAGTCTGCTAAGCAACCCGACCATATCATATAGTATGAGCCGGGTTCCGAGCCTCTCCCTCCCTCGGATGAAGTCAAGTAAGCGTCACTCCATCAACCTCATCAATCAAATCAACAACATGTCGTGACCGGTGTTAGCTAAGTTTCCAAAGGTGAACAGCCCCCTGTCCTTTATAGTCGTAAAGGGCTTCTCAGAAAAGTAAGGAAGGAGGCATTCGAAAGGCCGACCACTATATCATAGGCCTTCTGGTAGGAAGGCCGACGACTACACGGACTCTATACCAAGTCATGAGCGATAGCGAAGCCTATGCTTTTCTTTGATAGAAAAGGGACGAAAGCCCGACGAAGGCCTATGATATAGTAAGAAAGAAAGTACGTTAAGGTTACTAAGTCACTTAGCCGTCTACAAAGGGAAAGGCGTCGGTACGGAGTCACGTCAGCTGTGGATATAGACTAGGCTATAAGGAACGGAGTCTTAAACTATGGACCGAGACTACACTAAGGAACAAGGAAGCTTGACTGAGAAAAGAAGTCAAGGAACGAAGCTGCTTCTCTAATAGCCCCGTTGAATAGGAGGGCGAAGGCTTTTTGAAAAAGTATTTTTTGTTCTTGTAAATGCATTTTTTTTTTAATTTCTATTTAGAGAGAGGAGGCTTCAAGTTCCCACTTATATATATATTCTTTTATAATATAAGGAATGAGCCATGTGAGACCCACTCGAGGTGAGACTCTTAAGTTGATGAATGTGATAGCTCAAGCAAGCCCTTTCTCCTAAGCCACGGATGGAGTAGTTCTGCTCTTTAGATAGGGGAACTGTCGTAGAAGGAAAAGGGTTAGCAGTTCTGAAAGACGAAGAAAGGAATTGAAAAGCTAAACCTACAATGAATGGACTGCAGAACTGAGACTTGAATCTTTTTTACGCTTAGCGCCCTCGAATTCTTATTAGAATTCTTATTATCAAGTTATCAAGAACACCGGCTAGTTCTTCTGGAGCTACATACTGGGCTTGGAGCGAGAGGAAGAAAAGAAAGATGTGAGACCTACGGAGCTACGTCTACGAAGCGTTAAGCAGAGAGGTGGAACCAAGCCGGTACTTAAAGAAAGGGAAAGGGATGATAAAGGCGTTTAGGCACGAAAAAAAAAACCAAGGGCAAGGTAGGATCAATCTAATTGAGCTCGTACGACAGGGTAGAAGATCTCTTTAGAAAGTCCGGGCAGGGGGGGATCAATTAACCAGTTAAGGCACAAAGTAGGCTCAGCCTATAGAATACGACTCAACCATTCCACGGGCCGATCTAATTCATTGTGAAGAGAAAGTTATAATAGACAGGCACGAAGTATAAGCTCAAAGCAGAAAGGGAAGCCAGTAGCTAGACTAAGAGGTGCGAGTGGAATACAAGGCTTGGAGCTAGAGGGTGGACGAACGAAGTCAAGCAAGTCAGTCAGTTACCAAGCCCTCTCCTTAACTGTTTCAATCTTTCGATCCGGAGAAAGGGAATTTGAAGTTAGATTGGCTTTGTGTGAAAAAAGTCCAATAGCTGGGAGCGTAAGAACTCAATTGATCTCCCGTCCCTCTCTCCTTAACTGAACTATCGTCCAACCTCTTCTTATCAGGAGAGTCTCTTCGTGACGCTACGCCCCTCTCTACCTTGAACAAAGTATACTATACTCTTACCCGTGGGTCGAACAACTGCATTCCGTGCCGTCCCCTCGCCTTTCAGTCTAGTGGCTTTTCGCCTCTACGACTACGCTCTTTTCCGTTGGTCTTGAGATTGGTCGAGCATGGCTACTTGACTTTAAAAGAGATTTAGTTTATAACGTGTTCAGTTAGGCAGAGCATGGAGCGGAACTTGTAAATAGAGCAACCTTCACTTCGTCCTCCCTCTTCCTTGTGAAGTCATCCTTGAAAGACTCTCTTTCGGAGGCAAGATTCCTTTACCTGAGAAAAGGCCTCATGATCTAAGAAAAGTGAATATGTCAAAGTGCTCCTCCTATCATAGAGCATATGGCCATGAGACCAACTCCTCTTGTCCATCTATTCCATCCGAAGGGGCAGCAGTAATGCACTTTATTGATTCCTCCTCCTTCTCTTTCTCCAAATCTCTTCCATCCGATGTCACAAGCTGGATTCGAACCAGCACCTCTGGGAGGAAAAGACAGACCCAGCGAACTTCCTTTTGTTCTGATCGTGACTTTGGTTACCCGGTTCACCTTTCAGCTACGTCCGGGGGCGCTCGGTCCTTCTATCTACGCCATTCTCATTAGCCCCCGCCGCTCATTATTTTCAGAATTTCTAAAAATAAGATCACTTTTTATCGTCCCCATTCTTTTTCGCCGCATTCGCACTAAGAGTACTGGCCGGGGTCAGAATAGGTTTCACATGAACCCCTAACCAACCTTAGCTATACTCACAAGGAATTTCCATTTTTTTCATAAATTCTACGGCATTCGCTGCGGTCTTTGCCCTTTCCTTGTGAGTCAAAACAACAAAGAGTACGAAAATTAATAGCACGGAAGGGGCAGCGATCCCGAAAAATTTTGGATAAATAGCAACTATATCCCAAAAAGTTCTGCCCACACCGATTGATTTAGCACCTTCTAACATCTCCATCTCCACTATTGATCCAAATTTTCGTCACGCTTTTAACATTCACGATTTTCTCTTCTTCCTTCCTCGTCGATTCTTCCCTTCGTTCCTTTCCCATTAGCTTTCTACCTCCGGGTTTTCCTTACTGCCAAAAAGCACTTTTCTTATAATACGATAATAAGTTGTTTTACTTTTTATATTAGGAGTCAAACAGACTATTGACATATTTGATCTCTTCTTCCCGGCAAGATCCCTTATCTATTGGATGGGGGAACCTTCTACAATAAGACTTTCTATGCAATGCTTCTTTCAATACTGGAACTGGGACTGACTGACCAGCTTCCGTAGCTTTCCTTTCTTTCCTCATTGCCACCTTACCTGCCCTTCTTGGGACCCGCTTGATGTCAACAATAAGTTGTTCACAGGCTGGGATCTTGATTGGTTTGAGAGGCGCATAGGTCCTCTCCTGCCAACTTGTGACGATCTCGGTATTCCACCCGTCTCTGGTCGTCTGGGTTGCTCTCTTGAGGGAGCTGGCAAGAGGAGAATATTCGCAATTGGTAATTATCATCGATTATTGAGGCCCGTTCATCAGTGGGCTGCATCTGTGTTAAAAGCCATTCCTATGGATGGTACTTTTGACCAGACGGCTCCTCTTGGACGACTCATTGGTCATAGAAACTCTTTCTCTTATGATCTCAGTGCTGCCGGTGGCCGCTTGTTATCATGTTCGAGATTTTCCAGTATCTATTCGATAGGGCTTTTGCCTCAAGTGTTGTTAATTCAGCACTGGCTACAAATGTATTCCGTTTGTAAGACGGAAATGGTCACAGGTGTGCTTCGTAGCGGGGCAGCCCTTAGGCTATTACTCTTCTTGGCCATTGTTCGCATTTTCCCACCATGTTATTATTTGGTGGTGTGCTGAACAAGTGTACCCAGGTCGCAAGTTTTGTGATTATGCTGTGCTCGGTGATGATGTTCTCATTGCTGACCAAGCAGTCGCATTACGGTACCACGCTGTCTTAGACAAGTTAGGGGTCAAAATAAAATCCCTTGTGTCGGTGCTATTGAGTTCGCTAAGAGGTTCATGATTGACGGCTTGAGAAAGGATTTCTCTCAGTCAGATGTCTAGCCAACTACTTCCACCCTCATGGCTTATATGCCATACGGATGAAGTACCCTATAAAGCGGTTCTCCACTTTCTTAAGAGTGGGAGGTGCTGGTTATAGGACCTTGGCGCGGTTAAACCACACCTCGCAACGCAGAGGAAAAGGGCTATGGCTATGTGGGATCATAGTTTCCTGCCATTTGATTTATGGCTAGGACATGGAAGAAAACCTCTTAATCCATATCTGAAGGGTTATTTAGTTGCTTATTTAAGAATAGCATTCTGGTCTGGAAGATGTATAATAGGTATCGACCTCTATTGCTGCTGGATTCTCTTAGTCATAGTAAATGAATGAATGGGGATTGGTAGGGATGCCCACAACGAGAATGGTATTTTAATAAGTATCTGAATGTGACCTTCCTCATTACGGAATCGACTCCCATTGCTATTGATTCTGGATTCTCATTGTCAATGGATGGACTTGCCACCTCTCGAATTCCATTGGTGTTGCTGGCAGAGGTTCAAAATAAGAGGGTCAGAGGTGAGGAGCTAGATTCCCTTACCGCTGCTACGTTCATTTAAGGAAACTACTCAGGATTCTTGACCTTGATGTTGATGCCCGAAATCGCTGATAGGTGACCATTCACCGAAGCAGAAGCGCCCTCTCTTTCACAGCCGAGGAGTACACATCGATGAGCTTAAGTAAGCGTTTTTGACTACTACACTTTGTTGATGCAACGAATTCTTTCTATTCCACGAGCAGACGCCTTTCGAGAGAGTCTTCCTTTCATCGGCTTGCTCGTTTGACCAGAAGGAAAATTCTTACGAGATGATTAATGAATGTAGGTCAGGTCTCTCTAATTCGCAGTAGGTGTGTATCTTTCCCTAAGGCGAGAGCATTTGCTTCTTCAGACGTGGGTGCTTATGGTACTTCTGCTTCGCCAACTGCAGGATTGAGATCTCTTTCTGTGTCTGTTGATATCTCTTTGGAATGAGAATTTTATTTGAAAATAGAGCCGTTTGAAAAAGACCTCTTGTTAGCCGGTAAGCTCAAACCTTCCCTCAGCTTGAAAAACAACCCTTTGGGTGGAAAATTTCCTACGTATGAATTGTCCCGATCCATTACCCGAGTCAATTCGTACACAAAATTTTTAGTCTAAAAGATGTCGCTTCAGACACCCCCTTCCCTTAATGAAAAGCCCCCATTCGAGTAGTCTTATAGGTCTGACCAGGGGGCTCGGTTCCAACCATTCTTGCTAAGGAAACCTCGCTCCTAGCGAAAGATCAAACGCCAGGTGTGAAGCAACTTCACGATCCAATGAATTCCCTCAAATCGGATAACACAAGGCGAACTAGAATAGGCTGATTGATCCAGGTAGCGATAGGCTCCAATCGAAAGAAACCGCGCGTACGCTAGAAAGACGTATAGGCAAGCCTTTCTTTATGATCATATGGATCGCTTTTCGTGACTTTTCTTTCCATAGGCATACATTGCAGTCTAACCAGCTTTCTAACTTTAGGGGACCGAGAATCGGTCTTTTGATCCTCCTCGAGCCAACTCTCGTCTTTCGAATTAAGCTTCCAATTTAGTTGGTGCAGACGCTGAAAGATCAGCTGACACTAGATAGGAAAGGGTTTCGATCGAAGCTCTCGAACCTGTTCCGAAGTCAGTTTAGGATTCGGTTTCCGATCCGGTTGGTGTTCCGACATCCCGAATCGAGGTGGCTCTAAACTAAGGTTTGCCCACCTCTCTAGTTACAGAGAGGAGAGGTTCGATGTAATTGACATAATTCAAGCTAATAATTTCGCTAGAAAACTAGCCATATCGATCTAGGTAAGTGGTGACAACGAAAAGGTGTTTTTTAAGCCTGAGGGGTAGTAAGCGGGGTAGGATAAAGTAAAAAAGAATGGTATTTGAACCAGGGCTGGCTGAGGAGGCCCTATGTAGTCTTTCTTTTCAGGGGTGGTCTCATAGTAAAGTATGCCAGAAGCATTCTTAGTCTTCCTCCAGATCGAAAGTCTAATCTTAGTAGTATACAAGTCTTTGACACCTTTAGCTTCCCAGAATTTCTCTTATTCACTGATCCTCGTTACCGTCTCTAAACCGTCTCTATTCGCTCTATTCATGAGGGACTAATTGCTCCCATCCTATTGGATCCTTCGCTGCTAGCTTTCTTTGAGCGACGAATACTTGTCCCAGAGTTTCAGATCTGATTGAGAGGAAGGACTGGCATCCGCCAAGCTTCTTTACAGTCAGCTGAGATTCTAGCTTGCCAATAAAAAAGTGAATCTTCTTGATAAAGGATAATTGCTTAAAAAGACAAGGCCAACTGAAGCCACACACCGGGGGGCTCATCAATCCAAATCATAGTCTTCCAAGCAGTTAGATCTTGGCCAGCAGCCGCCAACTTTTTTTTTCGATTTAAACAATGGGACTGGATCTTGCTTGGTACTTACAATAAGTAGTACCGGTCTCCAGAGTCAAAGCCTACAAATGAAAGAAAAGAGATAGATAGAACCAACGTGAGAGCTACCTAATCCTCTTGGCAATAGAGTTCCAGAAGTCCCAAAAACACTGGTAAAGTTCTTTCAGAGCATGGAAGTATTAGGGGGATTGGGGTAGGCTGGAAGCCCCCAAGGTAAAAGTAAATACAGACGGGGCGGCTTCCAAAGCGAATCTTAGCAGGGGCAGGAGGCTTTGATCTTCTTTCATGTTGTGCCAGTGTCTGGATTTTGATAGCAGGTTTTGCGGCAAATGCGAGTGTAGCTTCCTCTGTAGTAGCGGAACTTTTGGCTGTCCCTTTTTTTCACCTTCTTTCTTTGGGCTTTAGGCCCGAGCCATGGGGGAGTCAGTGGTTGTTGACTTCAAAACCAAAGATTTAGTAGGGAAAATATTCTGTAGCGTAGAATCAGGGTTTGTTTCCTCCTCAAGTTAAGCGAAGCGTAATCTAGCGCAAGAGTTTCAGTGAGCGAGCATGGAAGCGGTAGCACACAGGTTAGCATGGAGTAGTCAGTAGAGCTTCGTTCATCTATCTGTCCACATAGTAGTAGGTGAAGCAAGAGGTTCCTTCCCAACAGCTATGATGCGAGAGCTTTCGCCTCTCAGTTTTCCTCCCCAACCTGTGACAGGGCTTCTCGTCTCACCTTGTTCCTTCCTCATCCCTAGAAGGGGGCCCCAGATTCCAAACCTTTCTTTAGCACTGTCCTTCCTTCTCTCCGGCAGCGAGCTTCTTCTGACCCCACCGTCCTGTGTTAGTGTCAAAGCAAGAAGGAAGTACGTCGAGAGACCTCCCAGTCAGCATAGAAAGAGAACGGAGCGAAGACAAGCATCTGTATCCGCGCTAGCGTAGCGGCACTATAGCTTCGAATCTGCTTTCCTCAATGACTCGGCTAGTGAAAGAGAATCGGCATCCGGCTTTCGATCCGATGTCAGGATCTGAAAGAGTCCATCTTTCTGACCCTAGCGTGTCACGTGCTTGGTCGACTCTTTCGTGTGATTGTTAGTGAGCCGAATTCGAGAGCTTCTAGAGCAGCTTACTCGAGAACAACCCCATCAAAGAGCCTACTTGCTTCGGATCTCTCTGCTCGTGGGAATGGTCAGACCGTTGTCAATGGAATTGCAATTTGATGCTTCCTGCTTTAAAGGGCCCTTAGCCAATTAAGCCTTTATGCCCTTTGATCGGATCGTACTTATTTCGCTTACTCCGCTTCCTGAATATTCCGTACTGTCTCACTAACTGCGCATTCTCGAACAATGGAAAGCCCGTATTATGGTTATTTCGGAGGATTTCCTAAGCCTAAAGTGGCACGAACTTGCTTTGGTCTTATATTCCTTCGATGCATGAATCCGATTCGGGGATATCGTATCTTCTTTGCTGTCTTATGCTTATGTTGGCATATTCTAATAGGAATTAGCCATATCGGAAATACCCGGCAAGCTCCGCATCTAGGATTCTGTAATCACACCTGGCAATCGTAGACAAAAGAGATTGAATACCAGGAAGGAATGAATTGATAGAGGCATACTTATATAAAGATCAGATGGGCCTCATCGATAAATCTCTTTAATCTACAAGAGATAGAACCGAAGCATAAAAAGCCTGGGGCCTTATGGTAGAAGATAGGTATGCAGGGGTTCTGGGTCTATAACCAGAAGAGGGGAGAACGGACTTTTGGACGTGTCTGTCCCACAGTCTGGTGAGATGTACGACCTCCAACTGAACCTAGCCCAAAAGAGTGTAAGCGAGAGATTTTCAACCTATTTGATCACTTAGAAAGTATACTATATTCTATTTTGATTCCCAACATGCATAAGTACAAAACCTATTAACATAGAAACTAGAGTTGGAACCAGATGATCTTCGAGGCCGAAGGGAGCTTTACTCCACATAGGGAGACTGGAGGTCGTAGGTTCAATCCTAACTCTTTCATAATCACAATCATGTGGCTATACCACAAACAAAGCAGCACTCGTAGGGTTACCCTCCCGTATAGAGGCACTCTACCTATCGTAATTCCACCGGGCAATATTAGAAAAAAAAGAGTGAAAAATCTAGTTCACGCCTTGCGTAGCTCTCGAAGCGATCGCCGCCCCGCACCTGGTTGCACGAGCCGAATCGGGAGCAAGAGTTGAAGCTGGCGCGGGAACAGTAGGAGCTCCAGCTCGCCGAATAAGCCACCACAATATAGGAAAAAGAATAAGCAACAGGAGAAGGATGTGTCTCAGGTGCGGAGACCTGTTTAGAAGGTGGACCAGCAGAGTAAGATGCAACCGGGCATGAAGCAGCAAGTGCTGTAGATCAGGTAGAATTTCTTCTCGGATATGTTTGGTTAAGTGAGGTGGCGCAACAAGCCGAACCACATGGGTCGAGTACAAAGCAAGCAACCAAATATCCTAACTTCGGAGTCAGGAATTCAAAAGAGGTTTTTGTTCGCTCCGCAGGCACGAACTAAACTAGTCGAGATGTATGTGGTGCCCTTTCATTCACACTGGTGAGGGAGAGAGGCTCAGCCAAGTGCCCAACCTTAGGAAGTACACTAATCTAGAGAAGCGATGTGGGTCGGGCTGTTCGGAGACTCACAGCGAAACGTTCTCAGTTCAGTTCCCGCTTTCCTTTATTCCGCGTGGTTCGTCGTGTCCAACACGAAGATTCCAATAGGTGTGGGATTGAATCATTATTTTAGGGATGGGAATGACCAGCCTAGCCTCGCTAAGCGCGAAATAGCGTATTTAGAATAGAAGTTCTTCCGCATCGTTGTGACCCCGAGACAGGACGTTCTAGTGAGTTATATAGCGCTCGGAAGTACAAAACAAAAGAGACGGGCCGGCAAGGGGCAGTTAACTAAACAAACCTATTTTGTGTGAGCTTGCAATTGTGAGTTACCCTTCTGCTGTCGCCTGGATAGCAGGGTATGTGTTGGCTTCGCTTACCGCGAGAAGATTCAGCCTTAAGATGGTGGTATGCCGAGCCCTCTCTTTTCTCCTGCCTGCTGTAACGGCCGGCCTCCTTCGCGCAATCAATCTCAGTCAGTCTACTTGTCCGAATGAATCCACTGCTCTTAGCCGAAGTGAACCGAGGGACGGGATAACAAGAAAGGATGGGAAAGAATAAAGAGTGCTTGCAAGTCGGAGAGCAGAGAATACGCTTTTAGATGCGCCGAATCAATCGCTTGCCGAATCACCTGTCGTCGAAGACGGGCTAACTCTCATATCGCTAGTTCATCCCGAAAGAACGGGAGTAAGTAACCTAGAACCTGGAAAGCTAACCTGTCAAGCCCAAGGTTCGAAGAGCGGAGTTGCAAGACTCTGTAAGAGCAAGCGAGAAGAACTAGAATTCACAAAACCAAGCTATGAAGTGAAGCCTGGACTCTCTCTTCTCGGTACAGTACTCTTTTGTAAAGCACTCTTTCCAGATAGGATAGGAGCACAGCCGACAACCAACCAAAAAAGCAAGTGTGGTTAGAACATGGACTGCATAGCCGTCTTCTGTAGTTCTCAACTTCTATCCTCGAAAGAAGTTTAAAGCAAGGGGAAGGCCCTATGAAAATGAAAGCACTAAATGACTTCCATGACGTGGCAGAAATGATCACCGTCAAGCACAAGATTCAAAGCTGGAATCTTCCTACTCTTGTTAGTTGGGACAGAGCATCCTATCTTGTTGATTCTCCTTTCCCACCGCCTCGAGCTCTCGGGGTGGATACGCAAGAAATTTACTATGTAAATTGACATGATCCGCTGCTCACGCACGAGCCGAGTTCGAAATCTCACAACCTCATCGGAACCCGTTGACGTGCAACTTTCACTCTTCGCTGGTTTGAGATCTACTTCGTTAGTACCAGTCGGGAAACCTCATGAGCGGTACACCTTAGAAAAAAGAGAAAGACCCTTTCGTTGAGGCAACCGATGGATAGATCTCTAAAAAGACTCATGTAAAAAATGAATATGCTAATTTTCATTAATTTACTTCGGTATTTTCAAGGTAATTGAGGGTACCTAGCTAAACTCTAGGGCAGTTTTCTATAGGTAATTGATAGCTATTGATCAAAGACGGCATGCTGACTCTTAAGGAAGAAGGGAGGTCTGCACAAACATCTTTTGACATGTCGAATATTCACTAACGAAAGTGGGTTTCTATCATGAGTTTCAGCTCCCCTTTGGAGAATCTTTCTCATTGATCTTTCCAATCCTTGGTACGAATTATGCTCTAAGTATGGGCTCTTGCCCCGGATGAAAATTGACATGACACAATCCCTAAAGAGTATGATGTGCCCGGCCTTGCTTCTCTTGATTCCCCACCCACCTCCCGTAGAGGCGGATCAATATCAATATCTATACCAGAGATTGCTTTTAGCTCTATCTTTTCAGAGACAGGATAATTCCTTCTGTACTTACAAGAATGCTATTTAGGGAGAAGAATCTCTTAACTCAGGAGCACCTGAATCTATTCTTTCTGTGTCCCACATCTGCCTATGAAAAAGCATCCGCCCATTCCTCAGTGGAAGGAAATGCTACTCAGGGATCAAAGAAAGCTGGTGCCTCGTCAGAAAGACTTGGTTCGTAGAGTAGAGGCCATTCCCCAAGATATTGGTTTTAAGCTCCTGCGGGTGACTTTTTGTCTTACGACACGGCATGGTAATTGATCAAGTGCGCTTTCCTTTCTCAATGGCACAGCAAAAGCTTAATATTTCGGGTTGGGATATCATAGGAACATGGGGCACTATAAAAAGGTTAGCCAAGTGAACTCCCGATACTACTGCGGAAATTCGCTCTGTGTCTAACACCTTCCCCTCACTTTCTCTTTGAAAGGCATGACTCTTATTAGGTTTGAAAACGCTCGACCAACGGGAGAGGATCGATGTAATTGAGACTGAAAGGTTTAGGCTCGAGTGAGAACGTTTAAGAATGTTATCGAGTGAGAACGAGAGGAGTGGGAGTGGGAGCGGACCGATGGGGTCGTTTTTCAAGCACGAATAGAACGATCTAAAGGGGGGTGTGCAACCTAGAGAGATGGCCGTATCTCTTTGATGAATGTGGATCGAGGTTCGGTTCATTTGGAAAAGAGGTCAGTCTTAGGGGAGACCATGCGAATGGTTGAATTGATGACTTCGCTTCGATCTCTTCGACTGAACCTGAAGGAGACTTCGATCATTCAACTTTAGCTTCTGAAGGAAGAATGTCACTTGGAATTCCGGAAAGTGATTCTTCTCTTTCAGATCCTGGCCTTGGTAGAACTTGTCTTTGATTGGGATTTCGATTGAAAAGATGTTAGACCGCTTCCTCATGCGCCTAAGAAGCTGAGGCAATCTCGTTAGAGATTGGCCAATTCAAGTTTTTCCTACTCAATCTTTTTTATAGAAATAGCACTCGGGGAGCATAAGCAAGTTCAGTGGTTGAAACCTCTGTAATCGATCGATGGGAACCTCGAAGCTGTCTGGGGCAGGAGCAAACTCATATTAGGCACTGCCGCAGCATCAATGGTACAAGGAAGAGGCACGATAGCGAAGATCAATCCATCTCAATCTACAAAAAACATTGCCTTGGGCCCAAAAAAAAGATAGAAAGACTGCTCGCTCGAAGAAAACTCTTTTAGAGCCTGGTACAAGCCAAGCCCCTTCGACTCGGCAACAAGAGTCGGTTATGGAATAGTCTTTTGGTCGGCTTTCCCGTTCTTGAGGACTTTCTGGCCGGTAGGCTTTATAGTGGACCTGCTTTGCTGACAGGGAGGATAT
>CANTUT010001736.1:0-2500 GCA_947687605.1 Reutealis trisperma | reverse complement strand
TTGCCTTTCACACGTGCACTGAAACCAGAATGACCTCTTCTCATTGCCTGCCCCTATCCGACGGAAGACCTTGGTGTGATCGCTGCAATCGTTCCTTGTTCCCGTCGAAAGTAAGAATTGAGGAGCGGTCAACACTGTGTGTTGTAAGGTAAGGCCTAGCTCACCCCTTTAAAGGAAATAAGTGGCATTCTAGTAAGTCTGGGTGGGATCTATTCCAAAAGGTATCACCCAGCTAGGCGAATCACAGTATGTTTGGCCTGGCTGTATAAGTGTAGCCCGAGAGGGCGCTAGCACCTCAGGAGCCCTTTGTTACGAAATCCTCTAGAAAGAGGAAAGCCTCTCCCTTTCCGTTCGGGGCCAACCAGTATGACGATTAGTTTCCAATCCGAAATGCTGATATAAGACGAATCCAATGAGCTAATGAGAATGCGTCTGGAGTTACTTGTACTTTTCGTAGAGATAGAGGGAAAGAAGCTTAGTAAGCTAGTAGCACGAAAGTGGCTTCTTCTGGAGCTCGCTCGGGGGACAGAGAGATCTTCTTTTTGAAATGGAATTTCTTTGTAGGTCTTCGTGCGTGAATGAATGTGAAATTTGCTTTTTATAACTAATGGCACCTCTTCCTTAATAGCCAACTGCACTTCTACGCATGCATCGGGAAAGGGATTGACCTTTGGAAAGTAACTTCATACCTTAGACGGTTTAGGCTTAAAGAGCCAAAGAAGGCATTCGATTCCTATTCGTCTACTATTAGATGTTATTTCCTTGTAAATAGAACAGCAGATATGCCTACTTTCGGATTCACTGTAACAAGCCCTTCACCCCTAAGGCTAACAGCTCCTGATTCAATAGCAAAGAAAGAAAAAGTATGATTCACTCGCTGTAAGGAAAAAGAGAAGAGAGAAAGAAAGGGTGAGCTATAGATTCTATTTCGCTCTTAAGGGCTCTATAGGGGCTTCTAACGCATCTTCTTGTCCTCAAAGGCGATTCATACTTACCTTCCTCTTCTAGCAATTGAATAGGCTGCAAGGACATCTAAAATAGATCTTACATATGTCCCCTTAGCCAATCAAGCCGCAACCGATTCAGAAAGACAGACTGAGTCAACCTAAAAGTGGGCAGTGCCTTTCAAGTAGGTGTAAACTCTAACCCTTGGTTAAGGGGTATAGAAGAGATCTGAGGAAGGTACCGGTGAATTAGGTCGGGCAATCTGTCCTTTATCAACCCAACTAAGACACCCACCCTATCCATACTCTCGGTCTTCTGTAAAGGTAGCGAAGTCACTAACTAGATAGGGGAAGCGCTAGGCTACTAGAAGGGATCGACCCGGTTCAATTCGTTTTGAGTGAAATCACCCGGCAACGTCCTTACTTAACTTACCTGGCTCCAGGGAAAGACATTCTTTAGGGAACGACCTCAAGCCAAGTGGCATCGCGATTTAGCTGTTGTCGAAAGGGAAGATAGTTCTTTGACCCTGTTCAGTTCCGACCCGGGCTTAGCTCCGCAGATGTTGAAGGAATAAGCGATGCTATTGAATCCGTTGTCAGAGGAATATATAGACTTCGGTTTGATTCCACTTGTTGTTTGTCCAACTCGTATCTAAATTTACACAGTAGTGCGATGAGACAGAGATGATATAACTAATACGGTAATGGCATCTGAAATCGCTGATCCAGACACGGCACACAGGGCTTTTCGGATCCGCACATGGTACTACACTACAATTTCACTTCTTTTTCCTGGGTATTGACATTTAAAAGCCTGTCTGTCTCCGCTCTATCTTACCGGTTTAGTGGGAAATACACTCCCCTGTTGGTTAAAGCAGACTTCTATACTTATTCTGATGCCGAGGGATCACCCACCTCTTTCTGTTCAAGATTCCTGACCTGACTGAATGCCCTCTTTCACAAGACATTTGGTTGAGAAGGATTTGGTAAACCTAGAGATCTTATTCTGGTAGGGGGTCAATCTGTTCTTTCTGCTTCTGCCTATGCTTATCTTTTAGCATTCGCCTATGCCTGTGAAAGGAAATGCTGCTTTGAGATACATATTGATATCTAGCTGGGCGAAAGAGCGCAAAAGGGAGTGGTTTCAATGGAAGTTGCAAGAAAAACTACTAGAATTCAACTATTAACGAGTGACCGCTTTGGTTATCTTCCTAGCATTGAAAACTGTCTCGACAGGACCGATCTTTAAGCGTGAAATCGCTTTTTCATCCCGTACCCGACCCCGTCGTGGAAGGTCATATTCTCATTTTCTAGTTGCAGAAAGCCTTTCTCGAGGAAGTCCACCCTTTGAGGTTGGTAAGTCCCATCGATTCATCAAGGTTAAGTAAGCTGTCTATCCGTCTGAAACCCTCAATTACATCGAGCCTTGCTTGCGTCAGTATCAACATCAGATGAATGAGATCTTCTTTCAACGAGGTAGGGTGGGGCTGGTTAGAGCTTTTTGGTACCCCATAGTCTGTTCTAGTGTAGATGGAAATCTTACTTCGAGATATGAT